>SKCR01042589.1:0-92048 GCA_019454045.1 Zanthoxylum bungeanum
AAACAAAGAACAATCTTAATGTTGTTACAAAACCAGACACCTGCAGTAACATTTTAACTCAGAAAATGTACAGAAAATAGCTGGAAACAAATATAAATAACTAGACAGGAACCATTAAAACTCAAATAAATAAACTCACGTGATCAGATAGGGAAATTTTCGAATTTGTAAGAACCAGATGAAGACAATTCAGGAGAGAGGAATAAAACCTGCTCCAAGGAAACACCACCATTTCCAAAGTTAAATATATTTTATATAAATGGATCAAAAGAAGCAATCTTCTGGTGTTAATTCTCTTTGTTTTTTCAGAGAGGAGAAGGAAATTGTCAAGAAATAAGACAATTCTATATTTCTGAATACGTAAAATTACAAAAGATATGTCTTCGTATGGGCATTACATCTAGTTAAATATAAAAACTAAATATACTAATAACTATTAGGATTACATAATCATATCTCAATGATTTTATAACAATATCTTAGAGGTATGTGGAATCATAATCATATCTTTGGATGATTATGATTATAATTCTAAAAACATCTTAGGGATTCTAACACTCCCCCTCAAGCCGAAACATATTATCATATGCACCAAGCTTGTTACAGATGAAACCAATACAAGACCACAGAGAGACTATGGTGTCTTAGCACCATTGGAAAATGTACAGCAGGAACATATACGGTGACTTGAATGTTTTAACGCCACCAAAGAATGCACAGCGGGAACAATGTGAAGGTTTGGATGGTTGAACATTGTAGGAAAATACAAAGTGAGAAGTTTGAAATATTCTAGGAAAAAAAGCCTCAAAAGTTAAAAGCATTCCAGAACAATACAAAACATTTAAAGAAAACTTGTCAAATCACCCCACGACAGGAAATCCAGAAAAGAGTCAAATGAACGAACGGCCAGCAAGGTTTTAGTATTTCGTCGTCGTCGATGTTGTCAAGACTGCCGAAGAAGATGCGACGCATGAGGTTCACGCTCATAAAGTGGCACGTGTTCCCCACGAGCCGACTTGAATAATGACACTAAAAGAGAGAAACCAGACACAGAATCACAAAACCCAGAGATAGATTGGCTCCGATACCATGTAAAGAAATAAGATAATTCTATAATTCTGGATACTTAGAATTACAAGAGACATGCCCTCACATAAGCATTACATCATGTTAAATATAGAAACTAAATATACTAATAATCATTAAGATTACATAATCATATCTCAATATTATATAACAATATCTTAGATATATGTAGAATCATAATCATATCTTTAGATGATTATGATTATGATTCTAACAATATCTTAGGGATTCTAACAGAAATGTTACCTGGACAACAGGCTGTCTTCTCCAAGCACACTTTTAGATGCAATGACATCCATTACTTTTCTAAGAACCTAACTCACAAAACACACAAATGGGCTTACACATGTAACCGCATGCTTTTATGAACATGAGCAAATGCAAAGGAGTATGCATACCTCAACTGTTGACTGCCAAATGACAACAGGAAAAGAAGATCCAGCCTTTAAGAATGCTTCACCAAGCATAGTAAAGGCAAGAGTCTGCACTTCCCATAAACTAGTGTATCTAGGTAACCTCTTCCCAGTTTCAGCACAAAACCTTTGGTTGGCACTTGAGTTATACAGGGAGACGAACTCAGAGTGAGAGCATCCAAGGACATGGAGAAGGAATTTCACTAATTGAACATTTTCTAGTGGCGAGAATTTCCCCTGATATATACACCGGTAAGAAGTCTGGAGAATAAATAAATCATGCCCGAGAGTGTCACAATCCGTTTCAAGGAATAAGCAATAGGGTACACGTACTAATAAGACGATAGATTATTAGAGACGAAACAGTATATATACCTAGTAGTCTCCAGGCATTCTATAATAGGTTTGAATCTAGTGGCACTTGACAAAATAACAGCTTTAGTACCAGCCTTGACCAATAAAACACCAATATGCTTTGGAAAGAGTTAAGGATGAGATTAAAGGAAGACGAGTTAAATTCAAAGGAAACGCATTGAGATATATTGTGAATCTGCAACAGACGAGAACAATAACATTCAGGAAAATTAAAACAACACATAGAGATGAATAAAAAAAAAGAGCAAAGCATACCAGGTGGCAAGTGTTGGCAAACGTAATTTAGAATCTTCTCCGTCCCTGGGAGTATTTGGCAACCAATTCCAGCAAAAACAAACAAATCGGAGGTGACCTGTGTGCAGAACAAAATTTCAGTGTATTTATATTTACATGTATAAACATAATCGAGTAGAAGAGTGAAGGAATACCTCGTGAGGAGGGAGGTCGGAGGCAGCGTAGATGAGAGAATGTGAATTAGAGAATATGAGATTGTGAAGAAGTTGGCCAATTGAGGGACAACCGCAGCTTGAGGTTTCGTCTCTCAGAGTCAGAAACGCCGTTCTCCACGATCTAACCGCTGTTGTAGCTGACGACGATGCCATTTTTCGAATTGGTTCAGTAATTACCACCTCCGACTCCGCGCGTTGGTTCTACTGGCGAACTACCACCATCCAGTCTGTCATTTTTTTTTTCAACTCCAAATGACCTCCGCGTTACTTTTTATTTCTCCTCCATTATTTGCTCGAATTTTTTTTAAAAAAAATTATATTTTAACCTAATTATATATATAAATATATATATATATTATTTGAATTCGTTAATAATAAGAAGAGTTATTTAGAAATAACTATAAAAAAAATATTGAGTTTGTAATATTTTATTATTATATCTTTACAAAATTATACATTTTACTATTATATATTTATAAAAATTACATTACATTACTAGTAGTAAAATATTACAACATCAAATACTTCTATAGTGAAATCGTTGAAAATCTCATCATTAAATCACTCATTTTTGGGCTTAAGCGGAGCAGGTAAAATCATTAACTGTCCGAGACTCTTACAAGAAACGCACTCACTGGATTCGAACTTAAAACCTCAATATTATATCATAAGCCCTACACCACCAAGTCACGTCTTTTTGGGACATTTTCTCAATACATTTTATGGTAAAATATAATATACTAGTAATAGAATATATTTTTTATAAAAATATAATAGTAATTACACTTTAATACTTCTTATATCTATTTGTTATTTATAAATTTTTAAAATAATAAAATGATAATAACACTAATAAATAAAGTCAATGTCCCTAATTTAATGAGTGATCGAGAGATTTTCCTTAATGATAATTTAATTGACCGTAAATTCCATCTTAAACTTCCGTTGTAAAAAGTACAAGTCTTACTTTACCGATATTAGAAATCATACGTCAGAAGATCGTAACAAATAAATTGAAGGATTATGCTAATGAGTATGGATGGTAACGGGTCGGGTATAAGGCGGGAATGTCAATACTTGTATTCATACCCGCGTGATATGGGAATATTACTCCCGAGACAATCATCCCTCAATAGTGACTTTGTTTGGTTATGGGGGAGCAAAAGCAAACTTAGCAAAAGACAGATAAATACGCCAATCGACAAAGAGATTTAACGTGGTTCGGCGGATCTTGGTCCGACCTACGTCCACGGGCACAAAAAGGATGATACTTTTATTACTCAAACACGCTTCTCAGCTCTGCTTCTTGTTTTTTACAAGTCAGAGCTTGGTGATTCTGATCCTGATATTGGTTCTTAATGCTCTCCACTTGTTCCTCCTCATTCTTCTTTGTTGCTGTTCTCTATTTCTCTTGTCCTCCCTTCTACACTCACTCTACCCTCCTATTTATAAAGGTGAAGAAATCATATTCCTATTTGTACAAGAATTTCCTAGTTGAAACAATTTCATTTTCCCATAAGGATTCCTAGTCAAAACTATTCCCTTTTCCCATAAGGATTCCTAATTAAAACTATCTTCACTTCTTTTATCCTATTTGGACACTTACTCATCAGTTTTCCCCATGAAAGTAGGATAACTTATCTTCTGGAGCATATCCCGCCATATTCCCGGTCTTTATGAGGTCGGTCACGATGGTCTTTTGAACTGAGAATGCTGCTGTCGATCTGATAATGCCCGGTCATCCGATCTTTAAGTGGTCGGGTTACCGATCTTAGTGCTCGGCCCTAACTCATGTGGTCGGGTTGGTATTTAATGATCTCGACTGAGAAGGGAATTACCTTTTACTCATGTTGTACTCCTTAAATCATAGTGCTTAAAAAACACCATCAACAAGTATGGATGGTAACGGGTCGGGTATAAGGCGGGAATATCAATACTTGTATTCGTACCCGCGTGATATATAATATCTTCGATCCCGGTCCGTCACTCGTGCGGGTACAGGTCGGGGATTCCCCGTATAGAAAAAAATATACTCGTCCACATCTCATATCCCCTTTTATTTATTAATTATTTTTTTATCTTTATGCTTTTAAAAAATCAATTAAAAAATTATTGGAACAAATAGATGTAAAATAAAATATTAAATTAATAATTATTGGTTTAAATTTACTTTAGTACTTAAATAAAGAAGAAAAATATATAAATTACCAAATAAATATTATTGCGGTAGAAATCTCATCTTTAAAACAAAATAAAATGAATTAATTAATTAATATTGATAAAAATTCTCATCTTCAAAACAACGAGAAAAATATCATATTAAATTAAACAAATATTATATTTTTCCTATTTTTATTTAATAGTAATTAATTTTTTTGACTAAAAAAAATAATAATTAAAAAGTCAAAGTCAAACGGGTTTATTGAGCGGGTACGGGTTAGAAAGTCTTATACCCATACCCGGCCCTTATACTTAATGGGTATTAAAAATTATACCCGCACTCGGCCTGTTTTTAAAAAAGATTACTAAATACCCGCCCCTAATACCTCGGACCCCCGCGGGGATTTTTACCATCCCTACTAATGAGTGTCCTTATGGCATTTATTAAGAATTCATTTAAGGAAAGTTTTGACATCATTTTTATGGGAAATGAAAAAAACTGTCAAAACATTAATGACTTTTTTCTTTTTCCCATCAAAACTTTCCTAAAATAAATTTTTAACGAGTGCCATTATGGGACTTCTTAGCATTTCCCTAAATTGAATTCTTGATGCAAAAAGAAAACCGAATGAAATATTCTAGACTCAGATGCTCAAAATTCATTAAATTTACCTAAATGTTTGTAACATCCCCAATCCGGGAGATGCTACTGGCATGGAATAGGTCGTACTATTCCCCTGAGCCTCTGACTCTCCAACCATAAACAATTACTAATACTATTTTCTCTATTTAAATATCTTATGTGTGGGACTGTAGCCTAAGCTTAATAACATAACATGAAGACTCAACATTAGTAACTGTAAACTTAATAACACATGCTTTTACAATGACTATCACATAACCAAAGACTAATACATAACTTCTACTTGACTCTGACTAGACTCTCACTCTCTCTGACTTGAGCCGGTGGACTATATACCCTAGTGACTACATCAGTATCTGTCCTCCTGAGCTCGTCCTTTCATGATCCTGTAAAACAGAACACTGGAAGTGGGGGGTTAGACCGTTGTACGATCTAAGTGAGTGGACGAAAAATGAAATACTATTATAAAAATATATGGTTCTAAAACCAAAGTTCAAGAAATAACTTTATATGAAAACTTTTTTTCTGTCTGAAAACTCTGGGCTTCTTTCTGAAAATCTATTCTAAACTCTTTCTGTAAAACTTATCTTTTCTGAAGGTTTCTTATAAAACTGTTGTTTTCGGAAAAAATTTATTTTCTAAAAACCTTTTCTGAAAACTGTAACTGAAAACTATTTATGTAATCCGCATCCGTCTCTGAAAACTGACGTATGGAGGCGTTACGTATTGTCCGTCCCCTCATACGCCTAACTAGATCCAGAAGTACAAACCCATGACTTTGGGGCGTTAAATATCGATGTCCCCCAAAGTATGTCACTCATGTCCCTGAAACTAGTTGTCTTGAGGCGTTACGTATCGCCGTCCCTCAAACCACTGAACTAAAACTGGGGGTACGGATCTATACTACCCTTTAAGATCTGAACCTAGGATCTAGGGACATATGTCATCCCTAGTCCTGAACTAGGATCTGGGGGCGTTACGTATCGTCGTCCCCCTAGTCCTCTACATGTGCACATGTCATCCGTCAACTCCATGTGTATGTCAAGTTACATATTGATATGGATTTTTCCCCCATGCCTCAAAAAAATCATAAAACTATGCTTTGAAAATATTTGTTTCTCAAAAGTATCTTAAAACATGATCTTTCATAAAATAACTACAATAAAAATCAACTAACGCCTTAGAAGCGTAAAAATAAGTCTGATATGGAAAATAACATGATAAAAGTCAACTTTAAGAAGAGTGTCCACTCACATATTGGAATCTGGCTGGTGCTATACCACTTCGTCGAAGGAAATTTCAATTCCTGCAATGGTCTATAAGTAATAACTTGATTAGACTATAAACTATGAGGTAAGTTTCGGAACTAGGCTAACCTTCTCAATTCAAGTACGTGATATCGTCAATTGGAATATCATGCTTGTAATAAGATGTAATGTATGTATGAGAACTGATACGAGACCCTAAGGGTGGTCTCTAACATGTTAGGGTGAAACCGGAATGGTTTATAACTGATTTGGGGAAGTTCTGGTCTTCACGTCGCGACGTAAGGCATTACGCGTCGCGACGCGCTTAATTCCATAAATGAATTGCCTGAAATTTCCAGTGCGCGTCGCGATGCAAGTCTTTGCGTGTCGCGTCGCGTATAATCCAGTAGCCATTTTGTAAAAATCTCCAGTTCGCGTCGCGACGCAAGCCTAAATTCCAGGATTCTAACTTGCTTTCTAAGGCCTATCTTGCCCCAAAATACATCACCACATCTCTATATCAAAACCATTACACAAACCATACTATTAAACTTCAACTTCACATAATACATGCCAAATTAACATCCTCAACAATTCTTTAATCTCTTTGTTCTAATTCTAGCTCAACACTTAGAATTTTCAAATATTGGATAATTCTCAATACAATCAATTTTCATGCTCATTTCCTCACTAAATGCAATCCCTAATATGCCACTAACATAAATATGTCTTCATATCATCAAGATTTCATAATTTAAGATTTAGGTCACAATCACTTATCTTACTTTGCTTAATTTTATTCATCTTCAAAGTCTTCAATGGTTGTCAATGTTCTTCATGCTTTATCTTCTCTTTCTTCTCTTTTTTCTTTTTTTTTTTTGTTTTTTTTTTTTTTTCTTCTTTCTTTTTCTTCTTCTTTCTTCCTTCTTCTTCTCTTCTCTTTTCCTTCACACGTTTCTTCTTCATTCTCTTATTTTCTAATTTTGTGAGCATTGAATAGCAATCTCCTTATACTACTATGGCTTATTTGATATTTGGATTAATGGAGAAAAGTGTAGAAATATGGAGAAAGTTTGAGATTTTTCCAGATATGTCTGCAGCACTATTGACCTAGATTTTTGACTTGTGTTCTTAACCTATTTCTGCTCCTAATTTGGAAAACAGTTCAAAGTGAAAATTTTAGATCTCGATCTAAGCTTTCCGATGATATAAAATTTATAAAAATCGGAGTTCATATGAGAAAGTTACGGCCTAAATACCATGGGCTATTCGACATGGAACATCATATAATTTCATATCGGAATTTCAAAGGATTTACCGATTGTCCCCAAGGTCGTTCCATAAGTATATTTGTGTCCCAACATAATTTATATTATGTCACTTTCATCCCGTAATGTAACAGTAGTAAAAACTATCGGTCGTTACAAATTCTCCCCCCCCTCAAATAGGATTTATCCTCGAATCCTTTTTAAACTTAAGATATTATCATAGATCACAGAGTTAACGGGTCCTTTCTAATCCATCAGCTTAAACTGACTTTATACTCGTAACCATTTTTATTTCCATCTACTAGGACTTTTACTATACTGTAAACTAACTCACGTTAACCGGGTTCACTATAACTTGCTGACTAGGATCTCAGTTAAACTGATCATTCATTATTTTTCTAATGAATACGCCTTAGCCTTTCTCTTATATTAACTTCCATTTCATACCTTATGCTTCTTAAATTCTTATTCGAGAGGGGACTCTTCGTCATGTTTTCATAAAATTCTTGCTGATTACTTTATACTACGGCCATACTACAACTCTTATGATGCATCAAAGAAGCCTAATTCTTAGATCTTTCGTTATACCCTACTTACTCCAGCTCATTACCCGCATGAGCTATTAGTTCTTAATGGTACTAGGTTTGTGGTTTACATCTACACCTTCTAGTTTTTTATTGTTTAGTCTTCTTACATTTATCTACAAGAAGATATATCTAAAAGTTTTCTTGTTGAGAACTCAACGCCCTTTAACTTGTTTTGTATAACTATTGGGCTACGCTTTTCAACCTTTACTTAAGGGTCTTTCATCTCTGAAGGTACTGTGTGTTCTGTAATGGGGTTCATTCATTCATATATTGACTCTGGAAAGTATATACATACATCTATTCATACCAGACTGCTTATCAGTTCCGCTCTAAACTTTTCTTGCTTCTGCTTATTTGTATAAGTTAGGACCTTGTAGTGCATGTTCAGATTCTTATGTACCTCTTACTCATTATTTTGTTTACCCAATAGGTTTGTACTAAGGAGGTTGTTTCTGATAGCTTCTCTAAGAGCTTATTTGTTTGTATTCTTTTGCTTAAACTACACTTTTTGTTGTAGATGGGGACACTGGCGATTCGGTTCTAGTTATAATTCATACCTCCTTATACATTTACTTTCATTGCTACTATAAAAATGCTTACGGTGTTCCACACCAATTTGTTTTCCATAATCTAGTACTGTCAAGGTTCTTTACTCCAATACATGTAAATATACCCTACCTTGAGGATCTGCCCGCTATGTTAATTGCAACTTTGCAGTAACTTTTCTCATTGATTCCATACTATGCTACAATTCTACCAAACCACCCATACCCGTGGCTAGAGCTGTCCCAAACCCGTAGTGGTTTGGTCAACTTAGACTAGGGTTGGGTACTTATTAGGTATTCTCTCATACCGTCGTTGCACCTTGACGGCTTCACTTCCAAGCTTTTTCCTTAGTATCCTTTTTGTCTTCCGCTTTATCCTATTCTTTACTGAGAACTTCCTTGGTCTATTTCTCTGTCTTCTTATCTGAGAGATATCTTCTTCCTTTACATATCCACTATTACGTCTAACACTGATTCCTTGGTATCTCAGTCATTACTTGACTACTACTTTATCTCTGTACTGCTCCATCTGAATAACTTCTTTCCTAACTCTTTTACTCAGAGCTGTCACTCATTTTTATTATGTTCTTAAACTACATCTGAAGGTCTTATGTTCTGGTCTTCTTTCAATATACTTTCACTTACTCTTGGGAGTATCTTGAGGCAACCTTCAAGGTCCATCTCTGCTACTGTTGTCTAACGATGGTTGGGAGGATGGGAATTTATCCTGAGGCCTTTTTGATTATGGTGATCTAGTTGCACATACTGCTTATCTATGAGCCTATGACTCTTGTGTGTGTGTATATATATATATATATCTTATGTCTTTCCCTACACTAGGGCACTACTGCTAAAAACTGTCTGGTTTGCCTTCTCCAAATTTTCTTGTGATCATTTTCAACTATCGAACACACTACCTCTTCTGCGAAATTCCTCTAGAGTCATATTCTCTAAAAACTTTCTCGTGCTGCCTCTGCACTCCTTCCTATTTTGTGTCTGTTGTTAAACCTTCTGAAGTCGTTACTTTCTCTCTCTGAGTGATGTTATACTCTCTTTGTTATTCCTTCTTAATAAGCTTACGGTTATACTCTCTTTGTTATTCCTCCTTAATAAGCCTACTCTGCTGCATAGGTTTCTTTCTCATCTCCGTTCCTTAAACTCCTTACATCTTTACTTTCCTGAAAATTCAATCAACTTCAATTATGTAAGGCATCTTCTACTGAATCTTTTGGTTTATGTATCACTCTTATCTAGTTCTTCTTTCTCAATACCATGAGACTCTTTATAAGTTGTTCACTATATTCCTGAGAGTCGTTCTCCATGATCCCGTTGTACTTCTAAGATCTTTACTTCTTTAAAGATTCCTTAATTCAACGATGGTTTCTAAACTTAGCTCAACTTATTGTGGCTTCAAACTATTCTATCTCATGCTTCTTATCTATGTTTCATTGAACTCATCGATTTGGTTATCTAGCCATCTCGCGATTCGTCCAATCTATCAGTTGCTATTCTTTACTGGTTCTTCTATTTACCGGGCTCTAAATTGAGGGGGTGAGCACATGCATTCTATAAGGATCTGTAGACACGCATTTCTGTTTTACACTTAAGTTCGGTGATAATCTGGTTAGATATATATATATACTTACTAGAATCGAGGTTTCTAGAAGAAAGGTTCATCATTCGTTCTGCAGGATCCTGATCGACTACTCCATTTCTTGGGGTCCTACTGAATTTCCTCGTTACTTCTCGCATCCCTTTTACCATTTGCGTATCTTATTTCTTTGCTCCACGCCTTGCTGCTGAGGCTAGTGGTATTTCGTTCTCCTAACTACTTCCTAGATCTCTGTTCTCTGTTCTTGCTTTAAGTCTCGACTTTGGCACTATATTCTACTTCCATACTGGTACTCGTGTCACTCCTAAATATCTCCAACCTCTCGGGTATATTCTTGTATACTTCCACGGATTTCTACTAACTTGGGCTGATATATGGATTATACTTTATTTGGTTTATTCTGTGGACTCCTACTAGTCTTGCAAGCCTCGCGCTGACTTGCCTTGGTCTTTGGGCTATATTGGGTTCTCTTCTTTATATCCTCGAAAACTTCCTTAATCTTTTTCTGGGTAATATGCCTTCCAAGGTCTTTCCATTTCTTAAAATGAACTCTCGTTAGGCTTTTTACGGGTTCCTTTATCTTAAGTTGTGAAGGGATGGGGCAAACCTTTACATTTCGATAGTTATCGTTGTCCTCGTTCTAGTATTTTATGTCTTGGTAGAGTCTATTTCTCATGTGAGGTGGGTATGGTATAGGCTCTGTCATGACAGCTTTCTTAACTGGTATCACTAAGTGGTTGTAAACTAGATAGTTTATGGTCTTGTCTCCATCAGATTGCTTGAGATAAGGTAACTAATTGTTTCTGTTTATGGCATTTATTTGTCTGCTTGTGGACCTGGGTCGGGGTTTGGGAATCTGGAGTTCTCTACGCACTTTTTGGCATCTCAGTCTATTGGAACTCTTAAGACTAATCTTGATTTCTTACTCCTATTATCTTTCTGGCCTTTCTTCATTACTCGAGGAACTCACTATCTATACGAAGTTCCTGAAGGCTATTGGATCGGCTTGAAGGAATTTTCTAAGGAGGGAAGAAATCTTACATCTTCTAGGCACTCTAATACTTGCTCGGGCTTTCTCTATTCTCTTTCTAATGTCCTGGGTGGGTATCTTTAGACTTCACTGTCTTATTATGTCTCTTTACTTTTCTTTATCAGTGGCTGCTTACACATCTATGCATCATTCATTACTTTCTTATAGCTTTCATTTCCCACTCCCTTGGGTAATTTTTTTTTAGATCTTTACTATTTAGTGTCATAGCTTGTTCTGGGCTTCTGGTGATAAGCCAGGATAACTACATGGGAATTCTCAACATAGATCTAGAGTATAGTTGCTATCGTAATGAATACTATTCGAATAGTCTGGGAAAGCTTACTAACCTGTCTATAGATATTGAGGACGTACTCGAAGATCGGATACTGGAGAGGTAGTGCCTCACATACGAATATCTCGGACATACTACGTATACAAAACCCCAACGCTCTACCCACTGCAGTCACTGACTCCCTAGACCATGCTCTGATACTATCTTTGTAACATCCACAATCCGGGAGATGCTACCGACAGGGAATAGGCCGTACTATTCCCTTGAGCCTCTGACTCTCCAACCATAAACAATTACTAATATTATTTTCTATATTTAAATATCTTATGTGTGGGACCGTAGCCCAAGCTTAATAACTTAACATGCAAACTCAACATTAGAAATTGTAAACTTAATAACACATGTTTTTACAATGACAATCACATAACCAAAGACTAATACATAACTTCTACTTGACTCTGACTGGACTCTCACTCTCTCTAAGTTGAGCTGGTGGACTCCATACCCTAGTGACCGCATCAGTATCTGTCCTCCTGAGCTCGTCTTCTATGATCTTGCAAAACAGAATACTGGGAGTGGGGGTTTAAACCATTGTACGATCTAAGTTAGTGGATGAAAATTGAAATACTATTATAAAAATATTTGGTTCTAAAACCAAAGTTCAATAAATAACTTTATACGAAAACTCTTTTTATATCTGAAAACTCTGGGCTTCTTTCTGAAAATCTCTTCTAAACTCTTTCTGCAAAACTTATCTTTTCTAAAGGTTTCTTATAAAACTGCTATTTTCAGAAAAACTTTCTTTTCCAAAAACCTTTTCTGAAAACTGTAACTGAAAACTATTTATGTAATCTGTATATGTCTCTGAAAACCTGACGTATGGATGCGTTACGTATCGCCATCCCCCATACCCCTAACTAGAGCCAAGAGTGCAAATCCATGACTTTGGGGCGTTACGTATCGCCGTCCCCAAAAACATGCCACTCTTGTCCCTGAAACTAGTGGTCTTGGGGTGTTACGTATCGATGTCCCCCAAGCCACTGAACTAGAACTGGGGGTGCAGATCTATGCTACCCTCCAAGCTCTCAAACTAGGATCTAGGGGCATCTGTCATCCCTAGTCCTGAATTAGGATCTGTGGGCGTTACGTATCGCCGTCCCCCAGTCCTCTACATGTCCACATGTCATCCGTCAATTTCATAGATGTCAAGTTACATACTGAGGTGGGTTTTTCCCTCATGCCTAAAAAAAATCATAAAACCATGCTTTGAAAATATTTGTTTCTCAAAAGTATCTTAAAACATGATCTTTAAAAAAATAACTGCAATAAAAATCAACTAACGCCCTAGAAACATAAAAATAAGTCTGATATGGAAAATAACATGATAAAAGTCAACTTTAAGAAAGTGTCCATGTTGGGTCTCAAAGATCATTCCCAAGAACATATAAGCATGAAACATGTGAATACTCAAAGTTAAGTTGCGGAAATTATACTCACTTTGATCGGTTTCTTGGATGTGTTGATAACAAAATTTTTGCTCCTCTGGAAGTGCTCCAAGCTCCTCTTTGATTTGTATGTGAAGCTCCAAGCTTGAAGGGTGAATTCCAAACTCAATGGGAAAAGGTTTCCCTAACACATTTGTATGATTCTTTAAGTGCTAGCTTTGGAAGAAAATTGCAACAAAATTCTTCCTATGGTGCCTTGCTATTCTCGGCAATGTGAGAGTTGGAGAGGGAGAGTGTTTTTATTTTTCAAATTTTGTGTATGTTATGATTTTCCAAAAACCAACCAAATGTGTTGAGAGCAAAAATTCATTTAATGCTCTCAACCACCGCCATCACCTAAAAGTGACTTGACTCACATCACAAAAGTGACTAATGATGTGACTTGATGTGGGCCCCACTTGATTCAAAATCCGAGTGGGCCCGCAAACACATCCCGGGCTCGGGTTCGTTAATTCTGAATTAACGAATTTTCCGTTGTGACTTAATTAAATCAAATTTAATTAAATAATAATGCCTCGTAAAATTATTATTAAAGTCGCTCGTGAATTAATTCTAAATTAATTCGTTCGCCCGAATTAAAATCTCATTTCAATTCCGTTATGAAATCTAATTTCATTTAATATATCGAATATATTATTTTATCGATTAATTCTGAATTAATTGTTCTCTCTCTTCTAATGGAATTTTATCCCAGATAAAATCTTGCCGTAATTAATCCTAGATTAATTTTCTCTCTCTTCTAATTAATCTCATATTAATTGTGTTCGAGTCATACGTCATCGGTGAATCTTTGGGAAGCAACCCATGAGATCCCTGGATATGTTGGCAGTAAATCCGGTCGTCGGACTATCCGAACACGTGCGTACCACCTCTTACCGTTCTTACCGATTTATGAGACATGGTTGGCTTCTAGCAAAGCGCCGTGCCTACCCAATTCTCCAGAAATATTCTTTAAGGAATATATAATCTATAACAGGCGTAGTATACGTAGTATTGCGTATTGCGATCCAGTATCGGATGTCACATGCAAGGCCTGTGGCTGGAATAGTGTCTGCCTCGTACGAAGCATATATCGGATCACAAGCAACTAGTCTCTATAATCGGATAATCATGACCTTGTCATATTATCCCGATAGTTGCAACATAATAGAGAACCAGTTCTGTATCCCTGCGTGATCATCATCTCCATATGACTGAAGTGATACTTCCATCTTGACATCACACCCAATACACTACGATTCTCAATAAACCCAAAAGAGGCGTACACATAACCTGTTAAAGTCTCGGACGTCCAAAACCAAAACGTATTGATCGTCGCAAGAATTAGCGATGCAAGTCTCAGGTTAAGACCAAATACACCTACCCTGATTCGGATTCCCATAGACACATAGTCATACTACCAATGAAATTCCGAGGGGTCTATTCAGAGCGAAGCTGTTCCCGTACCATCGGTAAACACAATCTCCTATCACACTTGCATAAGTATCCAATACTTAAATATATGAGAACTATACTGTTATGCTCCCACAACGCGCATAAGTGCAATACTAGTCTATTCCGCATTATTTATGTCCAGTCTCGATAATACTATGACTAGGGATATTTAATGATTAAACCTTTGTGGATTGATATTGTCTCATATCTTATTAATCTGGAACTAATCATAAGGACTTTTATCATTTATATATTCAAGTAATCTAATTACAAAATGATAAAATAGCAATTTCCATTGTCACGTAGTTAATTTGTACAAAAACCACAATGTCTTTTACAAATAGTGACGTTATGGGTCGTAATTGTCCAAAAATCTCCCACTTGGCCTATAGCCAGTCACTCAAGCATCTAACACCTGAACTATGTACATGTCGCTCAAACTTTTGCCGAGGAATAACTTTCGTCAGCGGATCTGTAATGTTGTCCTCTGATGCGACCTTTTCGATCTTCACATCGCCACGATGTATGATCTTACGAATCAGATGGAAACGTCGAAGAACATGCTTGGATCGTTGATGAGACCGCGGTTCCTTAGCCTGCGCTATAGCCCCGTTATTGTCACAATACAATGGAACAGGCTCAGCTGCTAACGGAACTACTCCTAATCCAATTAGGAATTTACGGATCCAAACTGCCTCTTTTGCAGCTTCAGCTGCAGTAATATATTCTGCTTTTGTTGTTGAATCGACACCAGTCTCTTGCTTGGAATATTTTCAGCTTACTGCTCTGTTATTCAAACAAAATATGTACCCGGATTGCGACTTACAGTCATATTTATCGGTTTGGAAACTTGCATCGGTAAACCCAGTTACCTCAAGTTCTCTATCTCAATAGATTAAGAACGTATCCCTAGTTCTTCTAAGATACTTAAGGATGTTCTTAACCGCAACTCAGTGACCATCACCTGGATCGGTCTGATAGCGACTACACATGCTCAAAGCATATGAGACATCAGGTCGCGTACATATCATGACATACATGATCGATCCGACTGCCGAAGCGAACGGGATCCGACTCATGTTGTCTCTCTCATCTTGAGTTTTAGGACACATGTCCTTAGATAGAGTGACGTCATGCGACACTGGCAACATTGCCGGAGGTATTTGCCTTGCGTGTCAAGTGCGAGATTGGCTTCGAGAAGCCGTGGGCCCATTGTGGCTTTATTAAAGCCGGTAACCTGAAGTGTTCTGAGTGCTTTGGTTATGGATTAACGAAAATGTGCAAAAGCTCTACTTGCCTCTGCCATTCTATGAGTCTCTTCCTTTTTGCGTATGGCATCGCCACTCCCTTTGGCAGCATCCACTAATTCGGAACTTAATTAGAAAGCCATATTTCGACAAGGTGCTCGACCAACTGAGATTCTTTGGAATAAAGATTTTTTAGCTTTTAGCGAGGAAGAGAAAGCAGAAGCAGATGCTAACTCAACCGAATAAGGAGAGGCAGAAGAAAACAGCTCGGCTAACAAGGGTTGCAGTTGAACTATAGACAAACAGCTCCCAGGAACTGAGAAGTTTGACTTCCGAGAGCTGATCCTAGCTTGGACTGATCTTTGACCGGCGAAAGGATACGTAGGTTTTTCTTCCTTCTTCTAAATGGGATCCTCCTCACCGGAAAGTGCCCCTATTGGGCTGGAAGTCCCCTCTTAGACTATTCCATGTTGAATCTCTTCAACACTTTGTCAATGTACGTGCTCTGGGAGATTCCAAGCAGCTTTCTAGATCTATCCCGGTAGATCTTTATTCCTAGAATAAAGGCTGCTTCTCCCAGATCCTTCTGGATTTAATCATGGCAACATGTGAAAAAGTTTCATCGTAATCGACACCATGTCGTTGACGATACCATTTCGCTACAAGCCTAGCTTTGTACGTTTGTATGTTGCCAACCATGTTAGTCTTCTTCTTGAAGACCCATTTGCAACCAATAGGCTTTACGCCTTCTGGTGCATCAACCAGTGTCCAAACTTGGTTGGTGTACATGGAATCCATTTCGGATTTCATGGCATCTTGCCATAAAGCGGAGTCGATATCTTGTATCGCTTCCTCATATGTAGCCAGTTCATTTTCCTCAATAAGATTAATATCCACATGAGGTGAGATCAGAAACACATACCTCTCAGGTTATTTTCTGACTCTCTCTGACCTACGCGGTTCTTGTGTATTCGAAGATTATGGTACAGTCTCATCCCTGATGAACTGTTCATGTTCCGTTAAGGATTCTGTGTCAGGAACAGTATAACTCGATGAAAGTATCACTCCGATTTTCATCGAGTTATACTTTCCTCCCACTTGCCACTGCATTTAGGAATTCCTTTTCAAGGAAAACCGCATGTAGAGCAAAAAATACCCTGTTCTCTTGTGGGTTGTAAAAGTAATATCATTTGGTTTCCCTAGGATAACCTACAAATAGGCAATTATCCGATTTGGGTTCTAGTTTGGTACCTTCCAAACGTTTGACGTATGTCTAGTGTAGGACACAGAAATGGACGACGCATGCTGTTATAGGCTCGCGGCCTAGTCGGGAGTACGGAGTAGCCCACGGGGGACTAAATCGGAGAATAATGGAGTCGCCACCCTGTGTGAACCGGGACAAAGATTTAAGGCCGCACTCACCCCTCGCAAGGGAAGACCTCAAACCATTGAGTTCAGAATGGTCCCTTACTTATGCCACTTGTAATGAACGGATTTGTGCAATAATATAACCAAGTCTACGCAACATACATACACAAGAATAACCTATATCTAAGTTTGCATGCATAAAAGTAAATTGACATAACGGCAAGCACACAATTTCATGAACATTTCTTCAAGCGGTACGTGGAGTTGTATCTCAAGTACAGACCGCACTACCGTCCATTCGGATTCGGCTACGGAATTTACGTATGGATTTCCATCCGATATACCACGAGAGGCAATACTCAATCATTAACACAACGCAATCATGAACCCAATGTTGACATACATGAAATATGATAATGCATATAACTATAAATAACCGAAAAGACAAACATGCGAAACACAAAATAAATGCGGAACAATAAAACAACAGTAAACGGAAATTAAATGCGAAATAACAAAATGCTAATAATGCGAAATAAATGCGGAACAATAAATATGTGGCCAAAGAACTCGGCCGTTTTCAATGTAGGATTTCGCATGCCCGGTTGGACGTATTTCACGTCCAACCAAGCATGCCGTTTCCAGGATGACAAAATAAAATATAACAAATGGTGCCCTCAGGTCTTACCTTTTAAGTCACTTCTCGGGTGTGTGTTACACCATCGTCAGATGGATTAATGCTCCGTCGTTTTCACTGGTTCACTGTTTCCGCTGTTTTCACTGGTTGGCTGTTTCCGCTCGCTGTTTTCTCTTGGTTTTTTCGCTGTTTCCGCTTGCTGTTTTCACTGCTTTCACTCGCTGTTTTCTCTGTTTCCACTCGCTGTTTTGAGACAGTTTTGGGGGCTGTTTTTTAGGTTATTTTGCTGTTGTTTTGGGGACTGGTTTTGGACTGTTTTTGGTTACAGAAGAGAGGGCTATTTCGGGGATGATTTGATCTCGGTCAAAGGCTTAGTTTTGGTATCGGTTTGGGTTGTTATTTATGGTTTGTGGTTCGGCAGTGGGCTAGTCTTTGTGGATGGCTTTGTGAGGGCTGTGTGTTTGAACGGTGAAGGGGGAGTTTGTTGATTTGTTGTTCTCGACTGGATAAGAGAATCGTGAGGGGTGTTTTACGTAAAAGAGGGAAAGTGTAGGGGGGACTGGCTTCGTGGCTTCATTGTGTGTGTGTGTTACGTGGAGGAGGGGACGCGTGTGTGTGTGTTTAGGCAAGTGTGAGTTGCTGTGTCGGTTTGTGTGTGTCTTGTGTGTGTAATTTGAGAGAAGAGAGAAGAAACTAAAATGAGATAGAGGACCGAAAGAGAAGGGAGAAGCTGTTAGCTGCTTAGGGTTCTTTTGTTTCGATAATAAACAAGAAATAAGAAAGACTAGGTTTGTTTATGGTGGTTCACGTCCAAGGAATGAGCCGAGAGAGTCTATGCCTTCAGTTTGGTTTTCTGAGCGGAAGAGAGAGCTGATGAGTGTTGTCGTGCGTGATGAGGACAGTTTGGGGTACGTGAGGGCTGAGAGGTTTGTGAGCTTAGGGTTTATTATTCTTGTGTTGTTGTTTGGCCGAGAGTTAGGAGTGCTTGGTTTTTGCTTGTGGGAAGTGTGTCTAGGTTAAAAGTGTGATGGTGCCGTCTGGTTTAGTCAGAGTGTTGGTTGCTTATGGGTGGTTTTAGGGTTGTTGCTCGAGACATAAAATGGTTTTGGTCATTGCCGTTCATGTTTCCATGGCAAGAAAGAGAGGAAGAAGAGAGAACTTGGCTGCTCTAGGGTTTATTGCCGAGAGAGAGGGCAAGGGTGAAGATGGCTCTTAGGGTTTCATTGTTTTTTTTTTTGTGTTTCCCAGTTCGTGGCCGAGAGAATTATTGGAGAAGAAATGAGAGGCGTGAGGTGAACTGGTGGGGGCTGCCTCCCTTAGGGTTTTGTTTTAAGTGATGTTTATATAGAGGTGAGCTAGGGTTAGGGTTTTGGATGGGTACGTATGGGTTTCAGATGGGTGCGTATGGGCTTTGGATGGGTGCAGAAGTTTTGGGCCAAGATTAAAGTTTGAAACAAGAGTTGACTAAGCGAACCCGCGGCTAACTAGCGAATTTAAATTGACGAGCTATTAATTTCAGAATTTCCCCTTCCGGCGTCCGTTCCCGCGACTTCCGCAACTTAAAGGGTAGTGCCTCCGTACGAGGTTCATCATCAGGACTTATATGAAAAAATGCAGTGCCTACACCCAGCATCCCCAAATCTTCAGGAATGAGAAACCTGGTTTCTTTCATGTCCATATCTCATACGGAGTCTGTTGAACAAACTTTGACGGAACTTTATTCAAAATAAGTATTGCACTGTTCAATGCATATCCCCAGAAGGAAATAGGTAGCTCAGTGCGACTCATCATCGACCTTACCATGTCCAACAAAGTTCAGTTTCTCCGTTCAGACACACCGTTTAATTACGGTGTTCCGGGAGAAGTCCACTGTGAAAGAATACCATACTCTTTCAAGTAATCAAGAAACTCATTGCTCAAGTATTCTCCACCATGGTCCGACCGTAATGTTTTAATACTTTTACCGGTCTGTTTTTCTACTTCGTGTCGAAACTCTTTGAATTTCTCAAGGGTTTCCGACTTGTGTTTCATAAGATACACATAACCATAATGTGATACATCATCCGTAAAGGTTACGAAGTATTCATATCCACTTCTAGCCTGGCTAGACATGGGCCCACAAACGTCACTATGAACAATGGCTAACAGTTCGGTGGCACGTGCACATTTACCGCTAAAAGGTGTTTTAAGCATTTTGCCTAATAAATAAGATTCGCAGACGTCATATGAATTTAGATCAAATCCGTCCAAGTACCCACTCTTCGAAAGTGTGGATATGCGAGTTTTGTTAATGTGTCCCAGACGACAATGCCACATATAAGTTTCATCTTTGTTACTTATTTTAAGCCTTTTGTTTGTTACATTATATGTTTGAGATTGATTTATATTCAAAATATAAAGACCATTATTTACATCAGCACTGCATATCTCCATATCATTTTTATACATAAAACACTCAGTGTTTCTAAATACAAAAGTATACCCACATTGGGTTAATAAAGATGCAGATATAATATTCCTAGTCAAACTAGGTACATAATAACAATTTGAAAGATTAAGTACATGCCCCGATGGCAGTTCCAAAATATATGTTCCTACAGCCAAAACAGCGACCCTGGTCCCGTTTCCAACTCTTAGATCAATCTCCTCTGAGGCCAGTCTCCTGCTAATCCGCAGATCCTGCACATCAGTACATATATGAGTACCACAACAAGAATCAAAAATCCAATTTTTAAAACTAGAAGTAAACATGTTTATTTCTATAACAAACATACCTGAAGCCGATGTCTTGCCTGCTTTGATTTCCTTCATGTACGCCTTATACTCACGAAAGTCACGCTTCTAGTGACCCCATTTGCCACATTGCAGGCATACATCTTGGGATTTGTCATTTGCCTTCCTAGAAGACTTTGATGATTTGGCCTTGCCCTTCTTCTTCTTCTTCTTTACACCTCCAGTAACCTTCGTCCAAGCCTTGGGAGACTGAGATGTTGAAGCGAAGTGCGCCTCGTGCTTTTTGCCCTTCATTAGCTCTTTTTCTGCTTCACGCAGCATTTCCATCAGCTCTCCAAGAGGATGGTCTTGGTTCATCATATTGTAGTTCATGATGAACCCGTTCCAGCTGTCAGGAAGAGACTGCAAAATCAAATCTATAGAAGTCTCAGCCTCAAAGGCTATGCCTAGCTGACTCAGCTGTTCAATGTTAGCAATCATCTGCGACACATGGTGCTCGACAGATGTACCCTCTGACATTCGAGAGCGAAAGAGCTTCTTCTGCAATTCATACATTTGCGATCTAAGGTTAGATCGATGAAGGTCCTTCAATTTTGCCATCATAGTATATGGATCCAATCCCTTGTTTTGGCGACGAAATTGAAGGGTCATCGCAGCGAGCATGACAGATTGAGCAGTTGAGTTGTCATCGCTATGAGTCTTCCAAAGCTCAAGCTCAAGCAGCTGCTCATTTCCGGGCTTAGGCCCGAGAGGTCTCTCTATCGTATAGAGCATCCTCTCAGCCCCCAGGACAATCCTGAGGTTCATATCCCAATCAGGAAAGTTCGCACCATTAAAGACATTTTCGCCCATGATAATGTCTCTAACCCCGATCTTTCCAGTCATCTTAATTGCAATAGTCAAACTATTCAATTAACGATATTTGGGTACAGTCCAACTATTACAAGAAAAATAATAAAATATTAGTCCAACTAATAAATATATAAAATTGACGAAATAATTTGAAAGCGCGTATTGGCAAGTATTTGAACGGAATTGCAATTTCAATACTAGCCACCCACTATTTTTCGGCGAGCCTCTAACCCTCTGTTGAGTACTCGGGAAACCTAGTTTCCTTGTGGGCTAGGATCCCGTTAAATAACACACAACCTTGACTTTGGCCAACAAGCTGTATGATATTTAACTAGGTAGATCTCTAAGATCAATTGGATCTCATCCAATTCCTAGATCCGGTAGGTGGACCTCCAAGTCCGAAACATATATACAATATATATGCCAATGTATCCAATATATTTTCCTAACATTTTCCCCTGAATCAACTAAGCCTTGACTTTGGCTCAACAAGCTTAATGATTCCAGTTAAGCGTGACCCATTGACTTTGGAAGGCTTCATAATCGATGTCGATGAACAAGAAGTGATCTTGACATTGGCCAACAAATCACAACTTGGCCAAGACATGCGATATGGAACAAAGCCTTCATGATTCAAACACATCCGCGATGGACAAATGTCTTGACTTTGGCCAACAAACCAATGTCAATCTTGGATCTTGAGAATGAATCACTCAATGGAAGGAAAACACTTAATATTTGTTGAGGATTTTTCGAGTAATTGGAAACCAATTAATTATCTTTGATTAGTTCTCATCATACACCCTTAAGCATGCATTCTAAAAGCATAATAAGGCGCGATAAATAAATTAATAATGATATGCGGATGAATATCTCACAAATTGTTCCTAGAACAAATCACTCCATTTTCTCTCCCCGGCTAGCACTATTCTAACTTCTACCCAATTACATAATACAATAAAGAAACCTCATTACATTGAGGGGAATTGGTGAGAAGAGAATTAAAAAGAATCGAGAGATAAAGGCTGGACACGCATGTCCAATTTAATAAATTCTAAATTTATTACAACAATTTTCAAAATTGCCCTCACTCATCTAATATCCATCTGATATGCATTATTCATACAATACATCCATGTATTCACACAAAGCATGTTATTCAATCAATCTAATCCAATTAATTAATCTTTGAATTAAGTGATCATCCAATGTTCAAACAACGATTTGATTTGCGCGAGTCTAACTCGCTTAAGAATAAGTACTCCAAGTGCGTATTCTTGAATTATATCGAACTACAATTTTAAATATAATTTAATTTGTATTCAATACTAATTCTTTATTTAATTCCAAATTAAATAATTACAATTTTGATGTGCCTTTACGACTTAGATTCTAAATCTAATCTTAATGGGTCTCAAAGCCCAATTAACATCCAATGTCAATTTAATTAAAGTCCAATGGGCTTTCAATTAATTTCTTAAGGCATGGGCTTTGGCCAATATGGGTCAAACCCAAATGCCAATGCCCAATAAAAGGAATCACCATATTTGCCATAAAATTAATTTCGGCCCATTAGGTCGACCGGCGTAAACACACACGTATAACGTAAGCGCACATATCGTTCAAGTAGTATAAAAATATCGATCCCACGAGGACTTAATATCTAAACTATTAATTTTATGAGGTCAAATGATTACTAGTATCTAACAGGCTGTTTGATTGATTTGAAATGGTGACGATTTTAAATTTAAAGACAAGTAAATAAAATTGTTCGAAAGTAGGTTTTAAGAAAATTCAATATTAAAAACTATCTAGGGTTGTGATTTCTTCCAATATCATTTAAAAGATGAAGTGGTTATCTTAAGTTGGGTAATATATTGATTTATTAACCTGGAACACTAAATTATGTGAAAGCCTCTGTCGATGGTCAGACACAAATACCCAGTTTAACCCAATTGAACCATATGTCTATGTCAACCAAATTATCTGGATTCATTAAGTTTAAGTTCCAATTATGGCTACCCACGCCCGACAGGTATATGTCTATCCTGTAAGGAAATCTATTAAAGGGTTATCTATCCTCAAGGAAGATCATGGGTTATTGAATTTTAAGTTTCCCAGTTCAATTTTATTAATGGCCAGTTAATGAAAAAGCATTAAGATTAAGACTCAATAAATAAATCTTTATATTACCCAAACTATAATCTAACCCCTTATAAACCGGTGATATTAAAAGTCATCACAACCCCAGATAACTAATTTAGTTACAACACATAACTAGGGCTAGTAAAAACTTGAAAATAAAAGACATAAAGTAAAAATGTGGTAAAGTAAATACTGAAAAGTAAATTACAATAAAATAAAATGCTAAGGTAAAATAAATTACTTTTACTACTACTAATTTAGATATCTCCCATAATATAATATATAAACTTGTAATAACATTACCAACAGCCATATAGGCGGTATCCTGATTAAGTCAAATTAAGTCCAACCAGCCATTAAGGCGGTAAAAAGATTTGTCCATGAACCTGCCATATAGGCGGTAAGAAATTTTAATTACCAACCGACCAATCTGGCGGTATCCTTGATTAGTCAGGTTTAAACCAGATTAAAATGAATTACCAACCGACCAATCTGGCGGTATCCTTTTTAAGTCAATATTTTAAATAGTGAATATATTATATTTAAGAGAGATTAATCTAAATAGCAATAGTAAAAGAATTATCTTTCACCATAGCTGGGGAAGTTACCTCCTCATGGTGAATAGTAAAAACTAGGCAAAAATGCAAAATTCACCCTCTAACTTTCACGTTTTTTCATTTCAGTTCTCTAACTTTCAGTTTTGTCAATTCAGTCATCTAACTTTCAATTTTTGTCAATTCAGTCATCCGTTATAAATCTGTTACTGCTGCCGTTACTGCTGCCAAAACGACGCCGTTTAACGGATGACTGAATTGACAAAAATTGAAAGTTAAAGGACTGAATTGACAAAACTGAAAGTTAGAGGACTAAAATGAAAAAACGTGAAAGTTAGAGGACTGAATTGACCAAACTAATTTAATATTGTACTACTACTAATAATAATATAAATTGAAAACAAATTCCAACATTAGACAAGTAATTAGTGAGTTAAGTAACAACCCATTCATTTTTTTTTAAAAAAAAATTCGTATTCATTCAAGAAATAATGATCTGATGAAGGTCGATCCTGAACAAGCATTATTTTCAACATTTTCGTGAGACATTAGAGATTACTGTTCAATTACATTAAAATTATATTTATAAATTACATTATCAAATCAAATATTAAAAATTAAAAAATACATCACTTATCTTTGAAATGTAATCTCTAAAATTACATTTTGAAATGTAATTGTTGGAATGTAATTTTTTCTTATTATCATTAAAATTATATTTATTAATTTTCTTAACAGTTGTAGCATTTTTTCTTTTTCTTTTACTATTTAAAAAAATAAGAAAAAGAAAAATAATTTAATATTACCTAAATTAAGGTATAAAAAATGCAAAACTGACCTTCTAGTTTTCACGTTTTTTCATTTCAGTCCTCTAACTTTCACGTTTTTTCATTTCAATCCTCTAACTTTCAGTTTTGTCTATTCAGTCCTCTAACTTTCAATTTTTGTCAATTCAGTCCTCCGTTAAACGGCGTCGTTTTGGCAGCAGTAACGGCAGCAGTAACGGATTTGTAACGGAGGACTGAATTGACAAAAATTGAAAGTTAGAGGACTGAATTGACAAAACTGAAAGTTAGAGAACTGAAATGGAAAAACGTGAAAGTTAGAGGGTGATTTTTGCATTTTTGCCTAAAAATAATAAAAAGTAAAAAAGTAAATTACTATTATTACAAAACGTAATTAAAATTAATTACAAAACTAAAAACTAATAACTAAAAGAAACTAGAGAGAGAAACTCCCTCTTTACATCAAAGAGATGAGAGAGAGTGGTACAACTGAAATTGGAATTTCGCGCTCTATTTATAGGGGTCAGTAGGGGTCGCGCGTCGCGACGCCAGTTATGTCGACGTGGCAGCTTCTGGTTCGTCGGTTGAAGATTCTGGATAAGGTGATAAGGTGACACGTGGCAAGGTGGTTGGGGCTCAATTATTGTGACACGTGGCGGCTTCTGATTGGTCGACTAGATTCTTATCTGCCACGTGTCAGATAGGGATAAGAGAGCCAATAATTGATGGTGACGTGGTGCTGATGTGGCGACACGTGGCAATTTGACTGTCGGCACCATAGAATTGCGGCACCTGGCACGCTGTGATTGGTTGATGATGACGTGGCAGTTTAACTCGGTCAACCTGGTGATGTGGATGATGACGTGGTAATGACGTGGAGTGACACGTGGCGATGGTGACTGTCGGCACCGTAGGATGATGACACGTGGCACGGCGCATGTTAGCAGATCGGCTGTGATAGTGACACGTGGCACGGCGCACGTTAGTAAAGTCAAACTTTTCTCAGATTCTGACATGTGGACCTGGTGCACGTTAGCACTGTTCGGCGCACGTTAGGCGTCGCGACGGTGAAGGTCTTGGCGTCGCGACAGTGAAGGTCTTGGCGTCGCGACGCGGCAAATTACCAAAATGCCCTTTTCGTCCAATTTTCATTGTTTTGTTCCAAATCACCTCCAGAGTGTCCTGAAACTTTATTTATCTACAAAATAACACAAAACACATCAAAATATTCACAAAACTCAAGAAACTATACAAAATATTAAGTTAAATTAGTGGGAAATAGTGATAAATTTACCACTCATCACACCCCCAAACCTAACATTTTGCTAGTCCTCGAGCAAAACACAAAATAAAATAACATAATAAAATTTAACTAAGCCACTTTCATAGGGATCACAGTTTCATTTAGCGTATACAACAAGCTTTTAAACCATAGGTGTCCCTAGTGGACGAGTTGTAGTCTCGTGAGGGTTTACATCATTGATACCCACAAACATTTTATAAAAGTAAAAAGGTAGTTAAGCTAATCCACACAAAAGTAAAAAGACAAGCGAAAAGAGAATAAAGAAGTTAATGACTAATCAGGTGAAACTTCTACTCCAAGTTACTAGTTGTTTTGTTTCTTTTTAAATTATTGAATAAGTAAATTCTCCGATTATATTTACCATTCTTCATATATACAGCCAACATAATATTAAACAACTCATTTTTGCCCACAACAGTCATAAGTGCAGTTGATAAGAGAGTAATATTTTTGTCCTAAAGTTCTATCAGATTTCACACCTTTTTGCAGCAATGGAATAATTTTTCGGATTTTTCTGATTTTTTCTTTGATTTTTTTTTTTATTTATATACAATATCTTCCATCTATGTAACGAGTGTTGGGTCAGTGGCTCCCAAACCAGTTGGCTTTAGGGCACCAGGTGTTAAGACACCCCTAAGGACTTAATTACTCAGACTTCAGATATTTTTGCAGCATCTTTGATCCATGTAGCGAGCTTTGGGCCAGTGACTCCCAAATCAGTTGGTTTTAGGGCACTAGGTGTTAAAACACCCTTACAGACTTAATAACTCGGATCTCAGATTTTTTTTTTACTCCATTGCTTTTTGAGATGCTTCCTCCAATTAAACTAGAGCACTGAATATTACAAACTTTTCAATTTTAACTCATGTCCGTATGTTACTATGCATGTTGATAATACCTGTCAACTGAGCATATGAAAATCCATTTTAGTCCGTTTTATGGAGAATTTACAAATTAAATAATTTAAAAAGAAATAAACAAAAATTAACTTATTTCGAAAATAGGCTTGAGATACGTCTCAGGAGTGGAAACTCCTTACTCAGCTATCTCTTACCAATTTCACATTTTTAGTCAAAATAATTACAAAAATGCAAAATATTTTTGTAATTTTTGAAAAAATTTCAATTTTTTTTTTTTGTATTTTTCGAAAAAATTTAAACTAAAAATAGAAACAACACACAACTAAAAACAAGGTACTGATCAACTAATTCCCTCCCCCCAACCTAAATGAGACATTGTCCTCAATGTCTTATACAGTAGATTAATAGTTAAGAAAGTTGTACCTGGTTAGCTGAAAATCTACGAAAAATTAAAGGTTAAGATCCAAATTAATCTGACGCCTCTTACCATGATCGTCCTCAGACCAATTTATCTTTGAAAGGATAGGGTCAACTTGTCGTTCATAGGCTAAGAGTTGGTCAATTAGATCCGGAGCAATTCTGGCAGTAAAGATGAGTTCTTTCATAGGTTTTGACACGAACCCATTTCTCCGAGCATCATCAAGAAACACACAAAGAAAATCATAAAATCCATCAACGTTGAACAGTCCAAGCGGTTTCTGGTGTATGTTCAGGTTCGCCCAAGATAATACTATAAAAATTTCCTCCAATGTGCCCAAGCCACCTGGCAAAGCGATAAAAGCATCAGCACGATTAATCATTTCTACCAATCGTTCAGACATACCTGGCACGATCAGTTCATCTCTGTTTGATGATCCAATAAGATTTGCCTCTGCCAAGGGTTTTGGGATGATTCCCAAAACGTGACTGCCCCATTCCTGTACGGCCTTTGAAACGATCCACATTAGTCCAAGATTGTCTCCGCCATATATTAGGTGCATATTCCTTGCTGCTAAGACTCGACCCAATTCATGTGCTGCCTCTACGTATTGTGGCTTAGTACCAACACTACTACCGCAAAACACACAGATGTTTTCAACTCGTCTTCTCGAAGTCGCTTCCATTTTTTTTATGTATTTCTTTCTCAAATCAGGATGCCTTCCAAAGTGCAATGACGAGCTGAATTTATAGTACCTGAAACGGGTGAGTAAAAATAGCACAAGTATCTTCCAGAGGACGATTAGTAGCGAAATAATATCGTGATAGTCAAAAAGGTCTGGATCCTGTCGGAGAAAACAAAAGAAAAACAACAAAACAAATCACAATTATTAAGAAAAGACAAAGAGATATAATATTTACAAGAAAAATAACGGCTTGATTGACGTCTATGCGTCAGGGACAAGCTTCCCATCCAATTTTCTTATAAATTGGCAAACATGGTCTTTTTTGAGTCAGATTCCCAAGACTTAACAGTTGTCTTTCCTTTTGGAATTGTGCATATAACATGCAAATTTCATGATACACACATCCACTGGGATGCGTCTCAAGAGTTTTAGATATGTCATCCAAAGACTCCTTACTCAAGCCATCCCTAATGAAGTTAATCTTATCTTCGCGGTTATCGGACACCATTCCTAAAGAACGACAACGAGTATTACAAAACATGCGAGCACATTTATAACAAACACACATTCTTTTGGCTCTTCTCTTTTTAGCATAGGTGCTCCTTCCTAAGCCAGACAGATGTGAAATAAAAGAGTCAGAAGACTCACCTTCCAATCGGACCCGTGCTTCAATAATCCAACGAATGTCAGTAGGAATACCTTTGATCATCAGTAGTCTCATTCGTTCCAAGCGAGCTTTGTAGACTTTCATCAGAGATTTTTGAGGGAGAGAAGGAAATTGCTTGTGAAGATTTGCGAGAGCTTCTTCCATCTTGAAATGACTAAACCTGCAAAAACTAAACACACAAAAATAAAACACACCAGATCACAATATATACACAAATTGCATGGGTTGCCTCCCGCGAGCGCTAAGTTTAAACGTCGTCAGCTAGACGTGACTTCTCGAACGTTAAGCTGGATCTGAAAGTGTAACACTTTCTTTTTGTCAATCAAATGATTCTTCCCAGTAGTGCTTAACACGCTTGTTTTTAACCTTGAAAGTTTTGTTGGAGTCAGGATAATGTATCTCAACGGCTCTATCTGGTAAAACTTTGGTGATCACAAATGGACCTGACCACCGTGATTTTGGCTTCATGGGAAAAATTTCACCCTTGATTTGTTTAACAGTACCTTCTGCCCTGGTTCCAGTTGTATGCGCACTAATTTCTCATCATGTCTCTTCTTGGCCTTTTCTTTATACAATTTGGCATCCTGAAAAGGCTGATTGTGAAATTCCTCCAATTCGTTGAGCTGGTGGAACTTTTTCTCTTTTGTTGCTTGTAGTGCAAGAATTGGCTTTTTCAGTGCAAAAGACGCTTTATCTTCAGGCTCCACAGGTAATTGACATGCTTTAAGTTTGTCAATAGAACTTTGTCTTTCATCAGAGTTCTGATCGATATTATGTATCACATCAAGTCTGAAACATTCATCTTTCTCATCATTTGGGAAATTCATGGCTTTAAAAACATTGAATGTTACTTCTTGGTCTTGTACCCTCATGGTTAGTTCTCATTTTTGTACATCAATAATGGTTCGACCTGTAGCCAATAATGGTCTCCCGAGGATGATTGGCACGTCTACGTCTTCCTCCATATCAAGGACAATGAAATCTGCTGGGAAAATGAATTTGTCAACCTTGACCAGCACATCCTCAACTACGCCTCTTGGAAATACGAGCGTTCTATCAGCAAGTTGTAGAGAGACTGAAGTGGCATTGTTTCTCCAATCTGTAATTTCCTGAAAATAAAAAGGCATCAAATTAACACTCGCACCTAAATCACACAAAGCCTTACCGAAGTCATGTTCTCATATGGTGCAAGGAACAGTGAAACTGCCAGGATCTTTCAACTTTGGGGGAAGTTTCCTCTGAATGATAGCGCTGCATTCTTCTGATAATGCTATTGTCTCGTAATCTCCCAATCTCCGCTTTCGTGAAAGAATGTCTTTCATGAATTTGGCATAGCTGGGCATTTGTTCCAACGCTTCTGCAAATGGAATGTTGATATGCAGCTTTTTGAAGATCTTTGGGAACCGAGAAAACTGTTTGTCCAATTTATTCTTCTGAAGACGTTGAGGAAAAAGTGGAGGTGGAATTATCTGTTCTTTTTCCTTTGCTTCTTTTTCCTCCATCTGTTGCTTTGTTTCTTTTGGAACTTCCTCAGCAGCTATTTTGGCTCCAACATCTTTGTTGATTTCAGTACCGCTTTTTAATATGATGGCATGACATTGCTCCTTCCCCATGTTCCTTGGATTTGGCTTTGTGTTGCTAGGAAAGTTACATGGCGGTCTGTAACTCTGAGCATTTGATAGTTGTCCAATTGATTCTCCAGTGCTTTAATAGAAACAAATTGACTTTGAATTAATGCTGCTTGGGATTGAAACATAGCATCATATCTTGCTGCTTGAGATTGAAACATAACATCATATCTTGCTGCTTGAGAGTCGTGTTTTGCTTCTATCTTTTTCAAGTGGGTCAACACTTCTGTTATTCCTGGTTCATTTGCCTGTTCCTGGCCTTTGTTCTGTTGCTGGAATTCAGGTGGTGGATAGTTCTGTTGTTGGCCTGAATTGTTGCTCCATGAAAAATTATGATGATTCCTCCACCCTGGGTTGTAGGTGTTGGAATATGGATTGTTCCCCTGTCTGTTGAAATTGTTGACATAATTCACCGTCTCTTCAAGTTGGTTCGACTATGGTGCTCCTCCATATGGTGAACTTGTGGATCCAGTGGTAAGAGTCTCCATGAATTTGCATATCTGATCTAGCTTGGCGTTGACTGCTGTATTGGCTCCACTTTCATAAATTCCTGCAATTCTTTGGATCATGCTCCTCAAGTTGGTTCGACTATGGTGCTCCTCCATATGGTGAACTTGTGGATCAGTGGTAAGAGTCTCCATGAATTTGCATATCTGATCTAGCTTGGCGTTGACTGCTGTATTGGCTCCACTTTCATAAATCATGCAATTCTTTGGATCATGCTCCTTTCTGTTGGCTACAAGGAATTGTTGTTGGCCATTTCTTCGATTAGGTCTCAGGCTTTATCTTCTCCTTTTTCCATTAAAGCTCCTCCAGCAGCAGCGTCGATTGTGGTTCTCATTATTCCAGAAAGTCCATTATAGAAGGTGTGGACTTGAAGCCATTTTGGAATTTCATGGTGAGGACATTTCCGGAGCAAATCTTGGTACCTTTCCCAAGCTTCGCAGAGGGATTCTAAATCTTGTTGTACAAAGGATGTGATGTCATTCCTCAACTTTCCGGTTCTGGCTGGTGGAAAGTACTTTGCAAGAAATTTGGTGGCTAAAGTGTTCCAAGTTGTGATAGAACCTGCTGGTAACGAATGTAGCCAAGCTTTGGCTCTATCCTTCAAGGAGTATGGAAAAACACGCAGTCGCATTGCTTCTTCAGCTTCTCGGTTGTAATTGAAAGTGCCGCAAACTTCAAGGAAGTTGCTGATGTGGGCATTAGGATCTTCAGTTGCATTCCCCCCAAACTGAACTGACTGCTGAATCATCTGAATGCATGTTTTGATGTCACCCGCATTTGCTGGTAAGGGAGGAAGTACAATACAGGAAATGAGTCTGTCAACCACCGGAATGGTTCTGTCTCGAATGGGAATTGGTGGTGCAACCTCCAAAGGTTCAGGTTCCATGTTGACTAAAGCTTATTGGCTTTCTCGCCTTTCCCTTCTCAACTGTCTGATGGTTCTTTCAATTTCTGGGTCAAGCGGTCGGAGTTCAAAGCTTCTGGTTCGTCTCATGTAGTTTCTGAGAACCTGAAAAACAGAAAACAAAAACAATAAGTAAAAGAAATTAGATACAAGTAACGTATCTAACCCCTAAACTAATAGTGAAAGATAAATAAGTCCCCGGCAACGGCGCCAAAAACTTGACCGGCGTAAACACACATGTATAACTCAAGCGCACGTATCGTTCAAGTAGTATAAAAATATCGATCCCACGATGACTTAATATCTAAACTACTAATTTTATGAGGTCAAATGATTACTAGTATCTAACAGGTTGTTTGATTGATTTGAAATGGTGACGATTATAAATTTAAAGACAAGTAAATAAAATTGTTCGAAAGTAGGTTTTAAGAAAATTCAATATTAAAAACTATCTAGGGTTGTGATTTCTTCCAATATCATTTAAAAGATGATGTGGTTATCTTAAGTTGGGTAATATATTGATTTATTAACCTGGAACACTAAATTATGTGAAAGCCTCTGTTGATGGTCAGACACAAATACACAGTTTAACCCAATTGAACCATATGTCTATGTCAACCAAATTATCTGGATTCATTAAGTTTAAGTTCCAATTATGGCTACCCACGCCCGACAGGTATATGTCTATCCTATAAGGAAATCTATTAAAGGGTTATCTATCCTCAAGGAAGATTTTGGGCTATTGAGCCTAAGGTTTTAAACTTAAAATCTATATGTCTAGTTCATTTTAAGTTCCCAGTTCAATTTATTAATGGCCAGTTAATGAAAAAGCATTAAGATTAAGACTCAATAAATAAATCTTTATATTACCCAAACTATAATCTAACCCCTTATAAACCGGTGATATTAAAAGTCATCACAACCCAGATAACTAATTTAGTTACAACACATAACTAGGGCTAGTAAAAACTTGAAAATAAAAGACATAAAGTAAAAATGTGGTAAAGTAAATACTGAAAAGTAAATTACAATAAAATAAAATGCTAAGGTAAAATGAATTACTTTTACTACTACTAATTTAGATATCTCCCATAATATAATATATAAACTTGTGATAACATTACCAACCAGCCATATAGGCGGTATCCTGATTAAGTCAAATTAAGTCCAACCAGCCATTAAGGCGGTAAAAAGATTTGTCCATGAACCTGCCATATAGGCGGTAAGAAAGTTTAATTACCAACCGACCAATCTGGCGGTATCCTTGATTAGTCAGGTTTAAACCAGATTAAAATGAATTACCAACCGACCAATCTGGCGGTATTCTTTTTAAGTCAATATTTTAAATAGTGAATATATTATATTTAAGGGAGATTAATCTAAATAGCAATAGTAAAAGAATTACCTTTCACCCTAGCTGGGGAAGTTACCTCATCATGGTGAATAGTAAAAACTGTAAAAAGTAAAAAAGTAAATTACTATTATTACAAAACGTAATTAAAATTAATTACAAAACTAAAAACTAAAAACTAAAATAAACTAGAGAGAGAAACTCCCTCTTTACATCAAAGAGATGAGAGAGGGTGGTACAACTGAAACTGGAATTTCGCGCTCTATTTATAGGGGTCGCGCGTCGGGACGCCAGTTATGTCGACGTGGCAGCTTCTGGTTTGTCGGTTGAAGATTCTGGATAAGGTGATAAGGTGAAACGTGGCAAGGTGGTTGGGGCTCAATTATTGTGACACGTGGCGGCTTATGATTGGTCGACTAGATTCTTATCCGCCACGTGTCAGATAGGGATAAGAGAGCCAATAATTGATGCTGACGTGGCACTGACGTGGCGACACGTGGCAATTTGACTGTCGGCACCATAGAATTACGGCACGTGGCACGCTGTGATTGGTTGATGATGACGTGGTGATGACGTGACAGTTTGACTCGGTCAACCTAGTGATGTGGACGATGACGTGGCAATGACGTGGAGTGACATGTGGCGACACATGGCGATGGCGACTGCCGGCACCATAGGATGATGACACGTGGCACGGCGCATGTAGCAGATCGGCTGTGTTGGTGACACGTGGCACGACGCACGTTAGCAAAGTCAAACTTTTCTCCGATTCTGACACGTGGACCCGGCGCACGTTAGCACTGTTCGGCGCACGCTCATCAATGCCCAATTAAATTTAAAAGGCCCATTTATTATATTTGAACTTAATGGAATGGTTTGGGCCCAATTTGGATCCAATCTAATGGTCCTAAACCAACTTGGGCCAACCAAGCCCATTAGGCCCAAATACAACAATTTTAGCCCAATTCCAATTAAGCATAATTAATTAAATTCAAATATTCTAAATATCACAATTTATTTAATTAAAGTGTATAGCCATAATAAATTATTTAAATTAACATTTCCAAAATACCAATTTACATAATTAATCATGCTTTATTATTTTCAATACATGTCCAACATTATTGAAACAAAATCAAGTCATTAACATGCTATTATAGTCACGGCAATATGATATTTTTTTCATTAATTTTGATTTCAATCCAATTAAATCACAAATCAATTTATCCATTCATTTTAAACACATCCAATGGTCTAAAAATCAAAATAACCATGACATTAGGGTTCATGTTACATTCGGCCAAGCCTAGAAATTTTGGAAAATTAATCCAATTAATTTTTTATAAAATTGATCATGCATAACTCTAAGTTAACATTATCTAAGCATACTCAAATAAACAATTTGATTAAATCATGCTCAAATCAAAAATACCAAATTTTAGATTAAGAACCCTAATTCAATTTCATGCTTAAATAGGCTATGATACCATTGTTGGGTCTCAAAGATCATTCCCAAGAACATATAAGCATGAAACATGTGAATACTCAAAGTTAAGTTGCGGAAATTATACTCACTTTGATCGGTTTCTTGGATGTGTTGATAATAAATTTTTTGCTCTTTTGGAAGTGCTCCAAGCTCCTCTTTGATTTGTATGTGAAGCTCCAAGCTTGAAGGGTGAATTCCAAACTCAATGGGAAATGTTTCCCTAACACATTTGTATGATTCTTTAAGTGCTAGCTTTGGAAGAAAACTGCAACAAAATTCTTCCTATGGTGCCTTGCTATTCTCGGCAATGAGAGAGTTGGAGAGGGAGAGTGTTTTTGTTTTTCAAATTTTGTGTATGTTATGATTTTCCAAAAACCAACCAAGTGTGTTGAGAGCAAAAATTCATTTAATGCTCAGGTTAAGACCAAATACACCTACCTTGATTCGGATTCCCATAGACACATAGTCATACTACCAATGCAATTCTGATGGGTCTATCCAGAGCGAAGCTGTTCCCGTACCATCGGTAAACACAACCTCCTATCACACTTGCATAAGTATCCAATACTTAAATATATGAGAACTATGTTGTTATGCTCCCACAACGCGCACAAGTGCAATACTAGTCTATTCTGCATTATCGATGTCCAGTCTCGATAATACTACGACTAGGGATATTTAATGATTAAACCTGTGTGGATTGATATTGTCTCATATCTTATTAATTCGAAACTAATCATAAGGACTTTTATCATTTATATATTAAAGTAATCTAATTACAAAATGATAAAATAGCAATTTCCATTGTCACATAGTTATTTTGTACAAAAACCACAATGTCTTTTACAAATAGTGACGATATGGGTCATAATTGTCCAACAGTCCACTCACAGATTGGAATCTGGCTGGTGTTTTACCGCTTCATCGAAGGAAATTGCAATTCATGTAATGGTCTGTTAGCGATAACTTGATTAGACTATAAACTATGAGGTAAGTTTCAGAACTAGGCTAAATTTCTCAATTCAAGTACGTGATATCGTCACTTGGCATATCATGCTTGTAATAAGATGTAATGTATGTATGCGAACTGATACGAGACCCTAAGGGTGGTCTCTAACATGCTAGGGTGAAACCAGAATGGTTTACAACTGATTTGGGGAAGTTATGGTCTTCGAGTCGCGACGCAAGGCAATGCGCGTCGCGGCACGCTTAATTCCATAAATGAATTGCCTGAAATTTCCAGTGCGCGTCGCGACGCGTACAATCCAGTAGCCATTCTGCAAAAATCTCCAGTTCGCGTCGCGAAGCGAGACCCTTTTCCGTCGCAACGCGAGCTTAAATTCCAGGATTTTAACTTGCTTTCTAAGGCTTATCTTGCCCCCAAATACATCACCACATCTCTATATCAAAACCATTACACAAACCATACTATTAAACTTCAACTTCACATAATCCATGCCAAATTAACATCCTCAACAATTCTTTAATCTCTTTGTTCTAATTCTAGCTCAACACTTAGAATTTTCAAATATTGGATAATTCTCAATACAATCAATTTACATGTTCATTTCCTCACTAAATGCAATCCATAATATGCCACTAACATCAATATGTCTTCATATCATGTAGATTTCATAATTTAAAATTTGGGTCACAATCTCTTACCTTACTTTGCTTGATTTTCTTCATCTTCCAAGTCTTCATTGGTTGACAATGTTCTTCCTTGCTTCATCTTATCCAATTTTCTCTTTTTTTCTTTCTCTTATTCTTCTTCTTCTCTTTTCTTCCCTTCTACTTCTTCTTCTTTTTTCCTTCCCACGTTTCTTCTTCATTCTCTTATTTTCTAATTTTGTGAGCATTGAATAGTAATCTCCTTATATACTAGGGCTTATTTGATATTTGGATTAATGGAGAAAAGTGTAGAAATGTGAAGAAAGTTTGAGATTTTTCTAGATATGTATGCGGTACTATTGACCTAAATTTGTGAATTCTATTTTTAACCTATTTTTGATCTGAATTTGGAGAATGTTCAACCCGGAAGTTGTATATCTTGATCTTAACTTTTAGAAGATATAAAATTTATAAAAATCGGAGTTTATATGAGAAAGTTACGGCCTAAATACCATGGGCTATTCGACGTGGAACATCTTAGAATTTCATATCGGAATTTCGAAGGATTTACCGATTGTCCCCAAGATCGTTCCATAAGTGTATTTGTGTCCCAACATAATTTATATTATATTACCTTCGTCCCGTAATGTAATAGTAGTAGAGACTACATGTCGTTATAATGTTCAAGTCTTAGACAAAATACTAAAGGCAAATTTCTCGAGAAGCATTTTATTCGGAAACGAAATGCTAAAAATAAAGATAACACAAGTATAAATTTACAGAAATTATTATTTTTATTAAGGGCTACTATTGAGCCAAAATGAAAATGGGAGAAAATTAGGGGTGGCAATTTGGGTCAAGATTCGTTATTCATTCGATTCGATTAGCTTTAAAGCGAATACATGTTTGAAAAAATAGATTCGTTTAATAAATGGGTCAATTTGATTCGATTCGTTTATTAAATGAATCGAGTAAGAATTTAAGCTTATTTATTCGTTTAGGATTCATTTTATTATTTTTATTTACTAATTCTTGTTAATTTTCAATTAAGATTCGAGAAATTATAGCTAATTATCATAGAAAAGGTAATATTTTCGATATTTGGTGAGGTATTTTTAGTAAATATATTAATTACATATTTCATATGTATATATTTATGAAGAATTAATGTAAATAAGTGTGGTAAATTATTTTATTAAATAATATCATTGACTAAACGAATAAACGAATATTCATATTTGAATCGTTTAATAAACGAATCGAATACAAAACTTGATATTAGGATTCATTTAATAAACGAATCGAATACGAATCCATCACATTTTGATTCGATTCATTTAGGATTCGATACAAATTCGATTCGTTGATTCGTTTTGCCACCCCTAGAGAAAATTACAAGTCACTCCTCATCGGAGGAACTATGTGACCATCTTCGTTCTTATCTGAGTCTTGATCAGAAGGAAGACCATATTTATCATCCAAAATCATCGGGGACGAAAAATTATCATTAAAATAAACATTGGAACATCCAACAAGACTCATCAAAGTCACGAGGAAGAAGTCATTTACTTTGATGTCGACTATGGAAAACCCTCCAGAAAGAAATAGTAGAGTAAGCCATGCCCGTTCTTCTTTGTTGCAGTCCCAAGAGTTGTTCAAAGAAGTTATCTTCATCAGTTTTCCTTACGATAACTTCAGAAGCAAAGGAAGATATGAGAGAAGCAAGTTTATCTTATAAGCTTTTGACTCAGGTAAATAACTGTATGAGTGAAGCGATATTTACCGATATGTCTATGACATCGGCGACCACTATACTGTTGGGCTCGCAGCCCCGTAAAAAGTACGGATATCCCCACGGGGGGACTAACTTGATAATAAATAAGTCACCATCCAGTATGAAATATTGTGAATGATTGAAGGTCTCACTACGCCCTTCGTAAGGTACGATATTAAACCTGTTTGGGTTCGGAACGATCCCTTATTGATGCCAGTATAATATTACGCTCAAAAGAGGTATCCTCACATATTATAATACAATATCACATAAAAAAAATCATTTAAAGACACACAAGTTGTGCAATCATGAACAATAAAAGAAAAATAAATAAAACGACTAACTATCTCTACATTGACAATTTATATAATATAATAGCGCATTTAATTGATAATAGAAGCGGCAAAATGATAATAACGGATGTCAATATCCATAAATGATCAAAACAATAGCAAAGTATAAATAAACAGAATACAATACGCATCTCGTTGGTCTGGCTTCCAGGAAGCCTAGCCAGATATTCTAATAGTAGGCCGGATATTCTTAATGGTAGGCCATACATTCTTAATAGTAGGCCGAATATTATTAATGGTTGGCCGAATATTCTTAATGGTATGCCCGATATCGACTTATGTCTGACCGGATATACAGTAAGTCTCGTCGGACATACCACGTGAACCAGACAGAGGGTCAAAAAATATAAACATGCATAATTAATAGTAAACAAACAGAACATGACATAGATGACGAAAACTAATAAGGCCTTGCGTGGACTGAAATTTTAATAACCTAACTAACATGCATAAAATGATAAAAATAAGAGAAATCAGTGAGAATGATAACAGTATAAACTAAGATAATAATAGGATACTAAATGACAGTGATGATAGAATACGATAATAGAGCAATATTAAAATAACCAAAGCATCAGTAAATTACATAAAGCAGTAAATGTGACCTGATATAACTATCAATGGCCGGATGTGTGAGCATGTCCGGTCGGACGTGATTTACGTCCGACCAGAGATACTATGTTATCACAGAAACTCCAATATACGTAGAAGTAAAGATTGTGCCCTCAGGTCCTACCTTTAGTATTTGCTGGCTCAAAAAGACGTTTCTGGATGCCTGGATTGCTTGACTCTTGCAAGAAGTGGAGGAACTTTTAGGGGTTTATCACATTTTTTTTCTCTCAAGCTTATTGGTTTTCTTTTTTAGTTTTTTATTCAGGGCTTGGAAAATAGAGAAAGGTTGAGATCTTTTTGAATGTGGCTTGGGCACTTATTTATATTGCCCAGACTGAAGCCGAAGATGGGAATGGGAGACAAAATCCATCCATTCTCCAGTAATTTCCAATTTACCGTGTCAGTTACAACTAGATTCATATCTGATCGGACATATATCTTGAGATATATGTCTGGCCGGACATAATTAGGTTTGTGATTTCAGTACTGAAGATCTGCACACTCGATGACAGCTCAACACATATTTGGCTGGACATGTATTCTTAATTGTATATCCGGCTGGACATGTATTTTGAATTACATGTTTGGCTGGACATCAATTAGATCTCGTGATTATATGGACTAACAATTAGCACATTCACTGACAATCGTTCTATGTCCGACCGGATATAGGGTTTCAGGTGTATGTCCGGCCGGTCTTTCTGGTCTAAGATAAGGTAGGCAAGACATAGGTGATGTATGGCCTGTATTTGGCTATATCCCATGGAGTTTCCTGGAGTCTCTTTCTCTTCCAGCATTCATCCTTGCAACTTCCCAAGCTTTCAGATAATGTCCCCATAATAGACTCATCACCGGGCCATGCATAAAAATGCAGTGTCTATAATAACCAAATGAAAATTTAACTCTGAAACAAAATAATCAAATGAAAAAGGAAAAAGGAAACAACTTACCACCGTAAGATAATGGGTGAAGCCTTTGTCAAGTTCATCCAATGTGCGACCTCGAAAATAATATTAATCTCTCTGAGTATAAAGCCTGTGAAGAACGTTAAAACATACGTATGCATCTTGACGAAGATAGTCTTTGGTCTTTATCAAGGACCAGTCCGTTCTTCGAAAGGTCGATCACCATATAGAGGGATCTCTTTCCTCAGCAAAAACCGGGACCTCAGATGAGGGGAAGTCAACACACTGAACTGCATCATTGCATTGGATATAGACTCTGAAATCGAGAGCGTCGAAAGAATGAGAAGAGCATAAATTCCCAATGAGAGATGGGTGGATGATGGCGAATGGGGCCCGCCTGCTGTGAGAGAGATGACATATACACTCGACACATCGATGATGGATTTCAACAACAAGAATCCCACCTTCACCAACAACAACAACAACAAAAAAATTAAAAAAATAAAAGATAAAAATGAGAAGAAAGTGTGGCAAATAAATACTTACACTAACCAGAGTAGAAAGATACTCCAACATCATTGAAGTCTTTGCCACATGTTCTTTCTCTGGATTCTTAGAAGTTTTTCACTCCGTCGATCTCTGAGTCAGCTAAGGAATTACTTCATCTGGTAAAGACACTGGTAGCAATGTTCCTGAGAACAATTACTTGTAGAGAAGTGGAAGCCTCTAGAACATCCACAACGTTTTTCGAAGCAGGCTCAAGAACCCCGAGATACCTATTATTGGCTCATAAGCGGGAATATGAAAACTCACAAGTGTGTCTGCCTCGGAAGCACCGGGAAATCCACATCATACTCCATAATTATTAGGATCAGAGAAACGATGGTCATAACGTTGATGGAGGGAAATATATTCTCTTTACTCCTCAAAAGCTTCCTTACTTTGGCAACCACCTCCCTCCTAGCTGTCAGCCGACTAGATCCTTATTGGCAGCCAACTCCTGAGTTTCTGCATACAAGAAAAAGACTAGTGCAAAATCTAAAGTAAAATAATTTTTTAAACTAATTTTAAATTAAGTGTGACCCACCTAGGCTATCTTCGGTGGGATCCACATCCAAATCAAGGGAAATCGAAAGGGACTCAATCGTAGATACCCTAATTTCCGATTTCTTCCTTCCCGGAAACCCAAAAAAAATTGAAGGATTCATCATTAATGGTGAAATATTCATCACCGATAGAAACGCCAAAATGAAAGGATGAAGAGGAAAGGTTAAATATTGGATATCTTGTCTGAATAATAATATATAGTTTTCTCTTAGATCGTGGGGATTATACATATCCCCGAGATATTTCTCAACAGTAACATCTTCGACGATATTAAAATGAGGAAGAACATCTACTAAAAGTGACTCGAACAATGGATGTATCATTGTTAAAAACATCTACTTAAGGTAGTTGTTCTGCAGTGATACCTGAAATTATTTTTGTCTGCATAGTATGCAAAGACGTGGCTATAATTTGAGTTATAGGAATCAAAATCAATAATCGAAAAAAGCGACATAAAGTAAAAACATAAGAGATTAATATATTAAAGTTTCAGCCAATATCCTGCTTCTAATTAAGTACAGCGTAATTTCAAATTTAACTCTAATTAGTGGGCTAAAACAGATTTTGTGAATGGATAGTTTAAGTAATTTTAATTCAAATATCATTAAGTTTGTAGGAAAAATTATTATTCTAGTTTATTATCAGGCTATGTAATTCCAATTTGACAAATGTAGTTGTTTCGAGAGGTCTTGGAGGGCTAGTCAATAGGAAGATCATTTCCAAAAGCGACGTAGATATTGTTTGCTTGACACTAAAATGGTGAGTGGATATTTTTATTGTTATGTTGATTATTTGATTTTATTTATGATACTATGAGTAGTTTGATTTTATTTGAGAAGTTTTGAGATGTGTTTTATTTTAGATATTTGAGATGTTTTAACTATGATTTGAGTATTTAAGAGATGATTTTGGGGTTTAAAGATTGTTAAAGATAATTGTTGAGATATGTTTAGCTTGAGATTGCGATTTATTTTGAGACGATATAATTTTAGCACTTTCAATATGTTTTTGAGCAAGATAAATACTTTCGATGAGTTTATAGATTTTAATCATGATTACAGTTATGTTTTAAAGATGGTTTTTACGAGTATATTTTACAAATTTTTATACATGTAATTGACAGTATTCATGGAATTGACGGAACCGGATCACCATATGCACATATGTAGATACAGATTTAGGACCAAGGGAACGGCGATACGTAAAGCCCATAGAACCTCAGTTATAGTATTTTCGGGGACGGCGATATGTAATGCCCCAAGATACTAGAGATTTACAAAGATGTGTCTAGAGGAAAACGATACATAACACGCCTAGATACCAGACTTTTCAGAGATGTGTTTAGAAATACGGCGATATGTAATATCCCTAAATACCATACTTTTTAGAGATGTGTTTAGGGGGACGACGATACGTAACACCCCTAAACACGAGATTTTACATAGATATATGTTTTCCAATGAATTAGTTTTGTAAGAGATTTTTGATACATACAGGTTTTAAAATTAATTTTTAGAGACAATTATTTTTTTTGAAATTAAATTTAATTACAATAAATTTTTTCATAAGGTCTTAAAAAAATTCAGAGAAAAAGATTTTTATAGATTTAAAAGTTTTTTAGAGGTCTGATAGAAACCAAATGATTGAACTTTTTATATTTTTATTATTATCATAATTTGATTTACTTAGTTTATTAATTTCGAATTCGATTGCGATTTTTATCCACTCACCCAATATTCCAAAATACTCACCCCCACAATATTATATCTGTTTCATAAGTTTTCTGGAAGACGAGCTCGTGGAACCACATAATGTTTTGCGGTCACTAATGTGTCATGGCCCCGTCAAATTGAGGACCTTGAGCATTGTATAGCCATAGATAAGTTTTGGGAAATTATGTATAAAGTTTTCTGTAATTAGATTAGTAAAATTTGTCGTAACAAGATTATGCAACTAAATTATTTAGTTTCTTATTTTTATTTCAAAGTCAGACACACCGCCCTTATGTATTTTATGAATGGACCATATGTTATGATGTGATATGTAATGAGTTCAGTAGATACATATAGACAGTCAAATAGCGGCTGAGGATGATAGGGTAATTTATCGTCTGTCGGTAACTGTACGGGCCAAATTTGAGCCCAATGGTAGAATCGACATTTCATCTCTGGACCAACCGCAAAGACAGAAACCTGAAACCCTCTAATAAGCCCAGCTTGAAAATCGATATTGGACCAAGAGACCTCACAAGCCCAAGCCCATTTTCAATAAGAGACCAGATCAAAATGGCCTATACAATCATCAGTTACCAAATCAGAAAACGCCTAAACTCATAACTCCTCCATTAAATTGACTGTTACAGGGGGTCCAACGGACAAAAGAATGAATGAGCCTACTTCAAAGGGCTTATAAAAAGAGAGTTCTTGGCTCAGAGAGGAGGACATTGGCATATCAGATTTCTTAGCATCTCATCCTCGAAACACAAACCCACCGCCCTCACGACAAATAGACGGAGATTAAGGTAACATCAAGCCTTGCTCTTCATTATTTTTTGCTCGTCCTCATCACTGACTTGAGCGTCGGAGAGCCTATGGCTTTCACCACACCGGTGGGCAGTACTCCCCGCTCATTCTACCTTTGTTTTGCAGGTTCACTAGTGCCCCAACCTATAAATTCTCGATTGTGGACCTCGGGCGAAAACTGGCATCCATAATTTGGCGCCCACTGTGGGGCCCTAGCGATTTATAACAAACAAATATTTCTCGGTCTACGATCCCTCTAACACAATTACTGATGGCTACTAGCAATGAACAGACACTAGACCATGTGACAACACAATTAGCCATGCTCCAAGAACGGTTGCGAGCTTTGGAAGAGGAGAACATGACCATGCGAAACTCCAATGTGAATCTACAGAAGCGGCTGGAGTAAATCTCCTCAACCTCTCAGCACCGCCTCATATGCTCATTTGACATATATTATCAACATATACGGTAACATATGATCGTGGGTTGTAAGTGAAAATTTTATAATATTCAGTTCTCTAGTTTGTTGGAGGTAGCACCTAAAAATAGTTGAATTTGTGTTTTTATTTAAAAAAAAAATAATCAAGTTTTTACTTAGTAACCAGACATCTTGCCTCAGCAAGTAGTGATTGTTCGCGTAAAATTGTAGAATTTGAGTTGTTTAAAAAAAAATATGCGGATAAGTTCAATTTCGTAGCCTATTTAACTCGAGCAATTAAGTCTGTATGGGTATTTTAACACTTAGTGTCCTAAGGCCAACTAGTATGGGAGTCACTAGCACAAAGCTCGTTAGATGTGTTAAAGAGAAAGCTTAAGAAAATTAGACACTTCTTCTTTTTAACATCTGAGAATCGAGCAATTAAATATGTATGGGTGTCTTAACAAGTAGTGTCCTAAAGCCAACTGGTTTGGGAGTCAAGGGCTCAAAGCTCGTTACAAGGATTGAAGATGTATTATCATTTAAAAAAAACTATTTTTATATTTATAAATAAACTTCAATTACCAAAAAAGGTGTGAACTCTAATATAATTTTAAGACAAAAATATTACTCTCTTTTCAACAAGACTTGTGAATATTGTGGCCACAATAAATTGATTGATACTTTGTTTTATATGTGTATGGAATAAGGGTAAAAAGTACGGGTGAATTTACTTATTCGAGTATTTAGAAAAAAAATAATTATTATTAACTTGGATAAGAATTTTTTCTTTTAAGTTTTCGCTTAAATTACTAGGAACTAGTAATAAGGTGGTTGGGGGTGTGATGGATACTAAAAAGTGTACATTTATTATAAGAGAAGTAATCATTTTACACTTATAGTTTCATTAATCCCTTTAATTTAACACATTTATAAAATAATAATTAAATTTATGTTTTATATATTTTTATTTTTATTTTTATTTCTTATATAGGTGAAATATTACTTTGGATGCATAACTAGAAAAAATGGACGTGACATTTGGATTTTGGAGGTCAAAAACTTGACAGGGCGTTCTAACAGTGTAAATTTCAGAAATTCTAACCTTGCGTAATTTTCGTATTTTGGCCATAACTTCTTACTTCGATATCATATTGAGGCGATTCTAGTTTCAGATGAAAGAAGACTCAAATATCTATAACTTTATTGTTTACAAGATTTTCTAATTCTGAAGTTTTTAAGGCAGAAATTGATGAAAATTCCAAAGTATGTAATATGTAATTATTAAAAACACAAACAAACAAGAAATGACAAATAATAATAATAATAATAATAATAATAATAATAATAATAATAATAATAATAAAAAAATTTACCTACACCTTTCGGTAGAAAGGTAGAAGATTTGTCAAAGCATGCAAAGAAATTTACATGCTTGACAAAACAAGCAAAGACAAAAGAAAAAGAAAAAGTGAGAGTGATTTTTTTGCAAATTACAAGAATGAGGTGTCGAGTACCTATAATCCTATATAAATAGAGGTGCTCAGCACCTTAGTTTTGTTAGGGTTGGTGCTCTGAGCGTTAATTTCTCTTGTATTTCCTTGTAAATACTTGTATAAATATTTTATTATGAATAAAATAAACATTTTCTATCATATGACTTCTTTTATTATATGGTAAAGACGTAAATGACCTTAGAATGATTAATTATGATACAGTTACAAAAGCATCGTAACTGACTTTGAGAAGTATCATAACATTGTCATTCTTAGATTGTTCCTGGTCAAGGTTTACATTACCTGGTCAATTAAATAAACCAGCTGAGACTGGTACATGTCATATACTGGAATCTTGGATTCCAATGGTTTCTTAATGAACCATGAGTCTTGGAGACTCGTATAGACATGTAGATATTTATATCGGATAAACACTAAATGACTCACTGAAGATTCTTAATAGATGGTACACCAACGTCAATAAGAATATTCTCGGATTGAGTAGCATATTGATTCTTTGACTTGAGATACCATTGTGGATATATGAGATATCATCCACACTTTGATGGCAGTCATGTTACGATCTTTTTAGATCAAACCTCCGTCTGTTCGTTGAGTGTAAACTGATCCTCAGGATATCATGTGTGTATCAAGATAAGATATGTCAGTTCTGTGTACAGAGCATAGATATCCATTATGAGATTAGTAATCTGTTAAATCCATGGGCCCGTGGTACATTGTAGAAGTGAGTTCTAAGTGTTATTAAGAGATTGCTAATAGATACGTCGACAGAATTATACTTATAGAGATTTGACGTTAATATCTATATCTCTGGAATAATCTGGATACCTGTGATGGATGGATTATACGTATGCGATGACCTCGACCTGTGTGATTCAATGATTTTAACTGTGGTCGTCATAATTTACTGGTGGGTAGATTATGGACACGAAATTAGATTTCATGACGGATATGCCTGAATCTAGAGAGTCTCACTAATGAAATATACTCGTAGAGCACTAGGGCAACCTTTATAAATAATATTGATTATTTATAAATCGTTTAATGGTTAAACGAATAGATGCATGCTTAAAGGGTTATTCGGTCATTTACTAGTTAGTGTGTATTTGGTTTAAATACTTGATTTTACTAAATACACATTATTTATTTGATATTGAATTTATATGTTTGGGTGAAATATGAATGAATTATTTATATGGGATATTGAATAATTTATTCGGTGATTTTAAAAATTTTAAAATTACGATTTCGCCCGAACCGTGCGCTTCCGCTGCGCCCGCGCTTAAACCCCAACAAAATGGTATCAGACCTTCATCCATTACATTTTTCATGCTTGATATATGATATATAATCCAATTTTGATATTTTCACATGCATGTAATTTAGATGTTTCTTAATTTTTTGGTTCTACGCTAACGGAAAAAATAACTGAGATTTAATAGTTAAGTTAAGTTATGTTTTCCCAGGTAGAATTAAAATATTGAGAAATTGATCTAGATTAAATTCCGCATTTGATGTAGAGCAAAACTCTCATTACGAATATACATGTTTAATAAGGTTATAAAGTAACTAGTAATATGAATACTTGTTTCTTGGTCCGCCTTGTCAATACGGATGTAAATGGTTTCATGATGCTATAGTTGTATCGTGCCAAAGCTGTGCAGTAATGGCTGATGGTAGTTCATTTACACCGGTAGAACTTATATGATTAGAGACAAATTCAAGTGAAAGTGAAAATCCTGAACGTGCCAAAGCTGTAAGGACTACATCGGTAGCTTGAGTTTGTCATTGACAAGTGAAGCCTTGATACGCCTCATATGAACGTGCCAAAGATGTCACAACAAGAAACAGTCAGGACCAAAATCAGGAGTCACAGTGAGTGTGATTGACAATGAGTTGTCTACCTGTGAATATATGTAGGCGAGAACGTGCCAAAGTAGTGAGTCTAAATGTATTCATGGGGTCAACTTCTCACTGTGGAATTCAATTATTGAATTCTCATTTTTTTCGTTGGAGATTACGGTATTACGTAAAGTAGTCGGAGACACTGTTGGATTAAAATCCATAACCAAGTCAGTGTGTAATATTTTGAAAAATGTCACTAATGTTTTCCTTATTCTATTATGTTAATAGTAATAGACTTTTAATCCACTGCATACATATTTTATATATATGTTTTCTGACTTCACTTATGGTTGCAGTTTTCCAGAATAGGTTCTAGATTTACACTAGACTTGGATATAATTAGATTAGTCTAAACCATCGGGAACTGTTACTCTGATTTTCTTGGAAAATCAAGATGGTTAGTGACTTAGTTACTAAGTCACGATAGGTAATCTAAATAGATATCTGTTTTAGGATATAATTTTCTAAAAGGAATAATTTTCTTGTGTAGTAAGAATTGACGTGAATTAGTTCATGTCTTGAGATTCTTGACTAGCATTAAGAAAACCCCATTAGGTATTTGTTTATCTTATAATGATATTTCTTGACTTTAGTGATATTTAGAGGTCATATATCTGACATAATTTACTGATCAATTATTTACAGTTGTTGTAAATGGTTGAAAGCAAATAATAAAGATAAAAAAAAAAGATGAGTATAGTTGTCTATAGAGAATATCGATTTTCAAAACACGACAACTATATGTATTGGATACTAGATCTCTCGTCTAATTATTTAAAATAATGTTTAATGATTGTTTTGATATTTGATATCAGAACTTGCGACTATTGGATAGTTACTTGTTCTTTATAAACAGTTGTTACATATTTTAATACGACTAGTAGTGTCATTGATGAAGAGATAAACATTAAGAAAAATATTCGGTTAAGTAAATAACTTATAATAATACTTTATGAGATTTTATCACTTAAGCATTAGATTCTTATTCTGTATGGTAAAGGATGGTCTGATACGAGATCACACCACATATCATTATCCATTTAATGAATATTATATTCGGGAAGTGATTAAATCTCATTTAACCAATGATTGTCATTGGACCACAATATTTATTAAACTAATACATTAGATGTATGTAGTTTAATGAATTATAAATTGCCTAAGGTAGTTTTCTTTACTTGGTAACTTAGTAAATGAGTTGTCATGACTTAGTTACGTGTTTTCTAAAAGAACACATATTGAACGTCTTGAATGGTTCGAGAATTTTCAATATGTTTCTGATGAAACGCGGATAGAATATTTTGACTGGTTCAGAGATATTCGATTTGAAGTTTTGAAAATTGTATCTTTAAATTTCAAAATTGAGACTTTGAATTGATCAAAGATTTTTTGTACGATCAAACATATGGATTTATGATAATTAGTTCTAAGATTATTCAATGAATATGATTCTTACTCAATATTATTCTTCTACGATTCCATCGTGATGAAATTGGTCAGTGAGAGAAATCGAATTTAATATGATTTGATTCCTTTGATATTGAGTGTTACCAAATTAGTTTCAATACTATTGGAGATATACTTTCGTAACACTAATTTATCCATTTAATTAGGGTTCCATTAGTTTCTACTGTTGCGTATATGATATGTATAAGTAGAAAATTCGAATCTTCAAAAGTTTGAAATTTGAATCTTTCTTTTGCAAAATGGGAATTTATTGTCACGCGTTGCGACGCGCCACAATAATTCATCTGCTGACACGCGTCATCACTTGCGTCATCATGACGTCAGCATCGCGACGCCCAAGCCTTCACATGTAGCGACGCCGAGCCAATAATTCAGTCCGCTGACAGCCGCCATTAACTGTAACTCACGTCGCGACGCAGAAGACTTGGCGTGTCACGACGCGCGTCTAATTTGAAGCCTAGCCTAAATCAGAGGATTTTCTTCATACTTTCTTCTGGGGAATTTCTTAGAATACTAAGAAGAGAGTATCTTGTTTGTTTATTTACAACTTTCTTGTATTTTCTTTTTATTTTAGTAATAAAATTTTATTTGTTTTACTTAAAGCATGAGTAGGTAATTTCTTTATGCTGGGGTGAAAGGTGAAAATTTTATTATAATAATTTAGATTAATCTCCCTTAGTTTATAATATATAAATTATCTTAAAACTGACTTAATTGGATACCGCCTTTATGGTCGGTTGGACATAATTAAATTAATTTTAACCTGACTTAATTAGATACCGCTTTTATGGTCTGTTGGAATTAATGAAAATATGACTTAATCATGATACCGCCTATATGGTCCGTTGCTAATATAACGTAAATTTATATATTATAATAAGAGAGATTTCTAGATTTGAAATAATAAAAGTGGATCCCTAAACCCCCAATATTTTATTTCATTGTTGTAATTTTTACCTTTTTAGTTTTCAATTAGTTGCACGATGTTTTAATTATTTTTGTCTTTAGTAGTCCTAGATATGTGTCGTAACTAAATACATTATCTAGGGTTGTGATGAATTCCAATATCAATGGTTTTATAAGTTGATTTGTCTTGTGTCTTGTGTAATGTTTTGGTTTATTTATTGAGTCTTAAACTTAATGCTTCTTGTTAATTAGCCACTAATAAGATTGATTTGGTAAACTTAAAATGAACTTGACGAAAGGATTTTAGGTTTCAGCCTTAGACTCAATAGCTCACGATCTCCAATTCACCTTAGAGATTTCCTTCCAGGATAGACATATACCTATCGGGCGTGGGTAGCCATAATTAGAACTTAAACTTAATGAATTCTGAGTTTCTTGGTTAACATAGACATATAGTTAATTGGGTTACTTTGGGTGTTTGCATCTGACCATCGATAGAGGCTTTTGCATATCTTCGTGTTCCGGGTTAATAAACTGATATATTACACAAACATAAGATAATAACTTCATCTTTAGAAGAATATTGGAAGAATTCACAACCCTAGATAGTTTAATAATATTGATTTTCCTTTAATTCACCCTTGCATGGTTTTACTTACTTGATTTCAGATAAAATCACCAACCAAGCAATAATCAATTTTTAGATACTCGTAGAAATTTAACTTCAAAAAAATTAATAGCTTCGGTATTAAGTCCTCGTGGGATCGATACATTTTATACTACTTGAACGATATATGCGCTTGCGTAACGTGTGTGTTTACCACCGATCAAGTTTTTGGCGCCGTTGTCGATGACTTATTTATCTTTTACTATTAATTTTGGGGTTAGATACTTTACTTGTATCTAATTTATTTTTACTTATTATTTTTATTTTCTTGTGTTTCAGGTTCTCAAACACTACATGAGAAGAAGAAAAAGTTTTGAAATACGTCCGCTTGACCCAGAAATTGAAAGAAATATCAGACAGCTGAGAAGAGAAAGATGAAAAGATCAAGAAGTACTAATCAATATGAACAATCAAGAACCTGAACCTTTGGAAGTTGCACCACTAATTCCCATTCAAGACAGAACAATTTTGGTGGTTGACGGCTTCATATCATGCATTGTACTTCCTCTCTTACCTGCAAATAGTGGTGATATCAAAACATGCATTCAGATGACACAGCAATCAGTTCAGTTTTGGGGAAGTGTAACTAAAGATCCTAATGCCCACATCAGCAACTTCTTGGAAGTTTACGGCACATTCAATTACAACCGAGCGGCAAAAGAAGCAATGCTTCTACGTGTGTTTCCATATTCCTTGAAAGACGGAGCTAAGGCTTGGCTTCATTCACTACCAGCAGATCCCATCACCACTTGGATTACTATTGCCACCAAATTTCTTGCAAAATATTTTCCCCCAGCCAGAACAGCAAAGTTGAGAAACGACATCACATCATTTGTGCAACATGACTCGAAATCCCTATGTGAAGCATGGGAAAGATATAAGGAATTACTCGGAAAATTTCCTCACCATGAAATTACAAAGTGGCTTCAAGTTCAAACTTTCTACAATAAACTTTCTGGACTAATGAGAATTACAATAGATGTTGATGTTGGAGGAGCATTAATGGCAAAAGGAGAAGATCAGGGATGTGACTTAATTGAAGAAATGGCCAACAATAATTCATTGTGGCCAACAGAGAGGAGCATGATCCATCGAATAGCAGGAATCCACGAAGTAGGAACCAACACATCTGTGAACGCCAAGCTGAATCAGATTGCAAATGCTTGGAAACTCTTAGCATGCAGGTTAATGTTGGATCCACAAGTTCACCATATGGAGGAGCACTAGAGGCAGAATCTTACAACCAATATGATGAGACTGTGAACTATGTCAGCAACTTCAACAGACATGAAAACAATCCATATTCCAATACCTACAACCCAGGTTGGAAGAATCATCCCAATTTCGCATGGAGCAACACTTCAGGGCAAAAGAACAATCCACCACCAGGATTCCAACAGCAGAATAAAAGCCAGAAATATGTTAAGAATCCAGGAATAGAAGATTTGCTTGCAGAGATGTTGAAAAAACAAGAAGCCAAATACGATGCTATGTTTCAAAGCCAAGCAGCTTCTATAAAGGCACTGGATAATCAAATGGGACAACTGGCCAATGCTCAGAGTTACAAACCGCAAGGTACCCTTCCTAGCAACACAGAACCCAATCCAAGGAACAGAGGGAATGAGCAATGCCAAGCCATCACTTTGAAAAGCGGCACTGAAATCAACAAATATGTTGGAGTCAAGGCATCTACTGAGAATGTTCCAAAAGAAATCAATGAATCAGATCCACAGATAGAGGAACAGGAGGGGAAAGAAAATGATCGAGAAAGATTTACTCCACCTCCATCTTTTCCACAACGTCTCTAGAAACACAAACTGGACAAACAATTTGCTCGATTTCTGGAGATATTCAAAAAGCTGCATATCAATATTCCATTTGCAGAAATGTTGGAACAGATGCCCAATTATGTCAAATTCATGAAAGATATTCTATCACGAAAGCAAAGATTGGGACATATTTGATGTATGGGGGATTGATTTTATAGGACCATTTGTTCCATCATATGGAAACCTGTACATCCTGGTTGCATTAGACTATGTCTCCAAATGGGTTGAAGCAACAACATTACCATCAAATGATTCCAAAGTGGTGTTAAAATTCCTTAAAAATATTATTTTCACTCGCTTCAGAACACCAAGAGCGATCATCAGTGATGGTGGCACACACTTCTGCAACAGATACTTTGATGCACTCCTAGCCAAATACGGAGTTACTCACAAAGTTGCCACTGCTTACCATCCGCAGTCAAGTGGGCAGGTCAAAGTTTCCAACAGAGAAATCAAAAGAATCCTGGAAAGAACTGTTGGTTCAACAAGAAAGGATTGGACTATAAAATTGGATGACGCATTATGGGCCTACCGGACAGCTTACAAGACACCCATTGAAATGTCTCCATATTGAGTGGTGTTTGGGAAAGCATGTCATCTGCCTGTAGAGCTTGAGCATAAAGTGTTATGGGACTGAAGAAGCTAAATTTTGATATGCAAGCAACATGAGAGAAACAGCTCCACCAACTAAATGAATTGGAGGAATTTCACCTCCATATTTATGAGAATGCCAAACTGTACAAAGAAAAGACCAATAAATGGCATGATCAGAAAATAGTACGCAGACAACTAGAACCAGGACAGCGGGTATTGTTATACAACTCAAGATTGAAACTTTTCCATGGCAAACTGAAATCACGGTGGTCAGGTCCATTTGTGATCACCCAAATGTTACTGTAGGGACACAGAAACTGGGTGACGCATGTTGTTCCGGGCTCGCAGCCCGGTTGAGAGTACGGAGTAGCCCGCGGGGGAACTAAACCGGAGAAATAATGGAGTCGCCACCCGGTGTGAACCGGGGAAATGATTTAAGGCCGCACTCACCCATTGCAAGGGAAGACCTCAAACCGTTGGGTTCAGAATGATCTCTTACTTATGCCACTTGTAATAAAATGATTTGTGCAATAATTTAATCGAGTCTAGTAACATATATTCCTAAGGGGTTATTTACTCCTAAGTTCACATGCATACATCAAAAGTTCATCTAAGTTCCCATGTAACACATTTTCATATTTGCATACAACCTATTTGTATATAATCTATGTCCGAATTTGCATGCATAAAGATAAATTGAAATACGGCAAACATACAACTTCATGAACATGTTGAATATGTGAATGCAGAAGCATAAGTAGATAACTACCGTGTAAACATGCATCATGGAAACGAACATGTGATCTTGTGAACACAATAAATGACTAACTGCGAGAACATGAACAATCAAAAAGGTAAATGAAAAAATGAGTAACCATGCATGAGATGTGATGGAAGAGGGCCTGTTTACCGTGGGCGTTCGTGCGGCGTTCGTATCCGCGTTCGAATGGTAAACAGAAGGTTCGCGTTCGAGTAGCGTTCGTAAACGCGTTCGAACGAACTGAAACAGAAAACATGCGTTCGTGCGGCGTTCTGAAACGCGTTCGAACAGGGTTACAGCAGTGACCTCCAAAATACAGTAAACAACATGACACATATGTGAACGGATGAATAGATGACACCTAATAAATGATAACAGGCTAAAAGGGGCGGCAAAGCATCGTGGTAAAAGATTTTAACCCCTCGACATATAGGACCTTTAATCCAACTTACTGTTTCGCTACTCAAGCTACTGTTTTGACTCCGTTTCACTGCTATTTTACTGCTGTTTTGTTGATGTATTTTGGTCACTGTTTGTTGCGTTTTTTGCTACTGTTTGCTGCATTTTTGGCTGCTACTTTCTTATTGTTTTAGGGTAGTTTTGGGTCTATTTTAATGGGACTGTTTTGGTGAATGGAGGGGCTGTTTCAGGGGTGTATTTTGGGTGTGATTTAGGGACCGTTTTGGGTCAGTTTCGGTTTGTGGGGCTGTGTGTTGCTTCAGTCTAGTGGGGTCTTTATTGTTCTTTGTTTGTATCAGTTTGTTTGTTACGTTTGTTACGTGGCGTGAATGGCTATTAACGAGTTAAAGCAAGGGCTGAGTGCGTGGGGGTTGATCATTTGAAGGCTTGGGGACGTGAGAGGGCTATGTGGATGTGGGTATTGGTGCGTGGGGTTTTGGTTAGTGGCTGTGACATGTTTTGGCTTTGTGGGCAATTATAAGGGTTGCGTTGTTGTCTGCATGTGGTTAGCTTAGGGAACGTATGTGGTTTTTGTTGTGGGCTCTGTAAGGTGTCAATGTGTGGAGTGAAGGATTCTAAGGGGCAATTAACGTGTGCATGGATGAGGGCTTTTTTCTTTGGCTTATAGGCAGTTTTTGTGTGGTTATATAAGGTGAGTGCCGTGAGGAGTTAAGCTGTGCGCTGAAGGTGTTGAGGTGTGTGTTTGATAGGATTATTGCCGAGTGTCTTGTCTATGTCAAGGTGTGGTCGTGAGAGAGAGTTGCAAGGTGATTCATGCATTGAGGGGCTGATGAAGTTAGGGTTTCGTGGCTGTTGGCGTGAGGCTTTGTAGCATGGCCAGTTTATTATTTACGTGGCTCACGTTTGTGAAGAGTGGAGAAGTTGTGAAGGTGTGTTGCTTTGTGGTTAGGCCGAGTTGGAGAGGCTAAGAGAAAGTGAGAGGAAGTGCTTTCGGGTTTATTTATTTTTCTGTTTTTTGTTGGCTTTTTGCCGTGAGAAATGAGAGCAATATGGTTGGTTTTGTGCTATTCTTATAGTGAGAGGGTATGAGATTATGATTTGCATGGATTTGTTTGAATAAGGAAATAAATCAAATTAATAAGGGAGGTGATTAGTTAGTTTATTAAAGGAAATGATATTTATAATTTTGGTGGGTAATATATTAAATCTGGGGAGTGATTTATTTAATTTTGGAAATGATTTATTTTAATTAGGGATTTAATTTAATTTGATTTAATTTGTGACATGTTTTAATTATTTTTTGGATTGGGCTTGGGTGAGATGGGCTTGGTGTGTTTTTAAAACGGAGGTCCAACAAGCGAACCCGAACCTAAACAAGCGAATATAATCTAAAAAAAATACCGAATCCCTTCCGACGTTCGTTTCCCGCGACTTCCTCGACTTAAAAGGTAATGTCTCCAAATGAGACTCATCATAGGGACTTATATGCAAAAATGCAGTGCCTACAGTTACCATATGGAGCTGTTGAGCTATATGACCCGAACTTCATTGATACATTTAAAGTCAACAACCAACGTGTCAAACACTACTGGGGAGAATCCATCAAGCGTCAAAAAGATAGTCTCACACTTGCCGATCCAGCCTAATGTTTGGACAGTCATGTCTAGCTGACGACGTTAAATTTAGCGCTAGCAGGGAGGCAACCCATGCAATTTGTGTATATATTGAGATTTTGTGTGTTTTATTTTTATGTGTTTAATTTTTGTAGGAAAATCACAGACATGATGGAAGACATTCTCGCAAAACCTCGCAAGCATTTTCCCTTTCTCCTTCAAAACTCTCTAATGAAAGTCTACAAAGCACGCATTGAAAGAATGAGACTTCTGATGATCCAAGGTATTCCTAATGATATTCGTTGGATAATTGAAGCATGAGTCCGCTTGTCAGGTGAGTCATCTGATTCTTTTATTTCATTTCTGCCTGGTTTAGGAAAAAGTACATATTCTAAGAAAAGAAGAGCTAAATGATTAGGTGTTTGTTATAAATATGCAAGTTGTACATGCAATACTCGTTGTCGTTATTTAGGAATGGTGTCTGATAATCGCGAAGATAAAATAAAATTCAGTATGGATGGCATGAGTAAAGAGTCTTTGGATGACATATCATTGACTCTTGAGACGCATTCCAGTGGATATGTCTATCACGTAATTCGCACTTTACATACACAGTTTCGAAGAGAAAGACAACAATTGAGTCTCGGGAATCTGACTTTAAAAGACCATGTTTGCCAATTTATAAGAAAATTGGATGAGAAGCTTGTCTCTGACCCATAGAGGTCATTCAAGCCGTTACTTTCTTTGTCTTTAACTAATTATTGTGATTTGTTTTGTTATTTTCTTTTATTTTCGCCGACAAGATCCATACTTTTTTGACTTTCACGATTTAATTTATTGTTCAGCTAATAATTATCATTTGGCAGGTACTAGTGCTATTATTACTATCCATTTTTCAGGATCTATAAATTCAGCTCGTCATTGCTCTCTTCGACACATCCAGATTTGAGAGAGAGTAAAGAAAAAATGGAAGCAACTTCAAGAAGACGAGTCATGAATATATGTGTGTGTTGCAGAACTAATTTTGGAACTAAGCCAGAATTTGTTGAGGCAGCAAAGGAATTGGGTAGAGTCATGGTAGGGAGAAATATGCACTTAGTATATGGCGGTGGTAATCTTGGACTGATGGGATACGTTTCAAAGGTCATACAGGAAGAAGGTAGTCAAGTTTTGGGAATCATCCCAAAACCTTGGGCAGACGCAAATCTTATCGGACAATCAAATGGAGAAGAATATATTATATCGGGTATATCCGAACGACTTATTGAAATGATTAATTGTGCTGACGCTTTTATTATTTTGCCACGTGGCTTGGGCACGATGGAGGAAATTTTCACAGTGCTATCTTGGGCGAACTTGAACATACACCAGAAACCAATTGGACTGTTTAATATTGATGGATTTTTTGACTTTTTTTTGTGTTCCTTGAAGATGCTAGGAGAAATGGGTTCCTTTCAAAACTCGTAAAAGATATCATCTTCACTGCCAAAACAGCCAATAATTTAATTGACCAACTCTTGACGTTTGAACCAAATATTGACCCTATCCTTTCCAAGTTGAACTGGTCTAATAATGATCGTGGTACGAAGCATCGGATAAATCTGGATCTTAACCTTTAGTTTTCTTTTTAAATGTATAATTGCACGCTAACCAGGTACTGTTTTCTAAACTCTTCTTCTTCTTTTTAGACTTCGGGGACAATGTCTTAATTAGGTTTGGGGGAGGAAAATAGTTAACTAGTATCTTGTTTTTATAAAAAAAAATAATAAAAGGAAAAAAAATAAGATTTTTATGTTTTTAACTTGACTAACCAGGTGGAATTGTGTTTGAGATAGCTGTGTAAGAAGTCTCCACTCTTGAGACGTATCTCAGCCTAATTCTTAACAAGTTAATTTTTGTTTATTATATTTTTTAATTATTTAAATTTGTGAATTCTCCATAATATTGACTAAATTAGATCTTCATATGCTCATTTGACAGGTATTATCAACATACATGGTAACATACGAACATGGGTTGTATGTGAAAGTTTGTAATATTCAGTGCTCTAGTTTATTGGAAATAATACCTAAAGGCGATGGAATTAAAAAATTAGGAAAAAGAAAATGTGTATATAAATAACCATGTTTTTACTTAGTAACCGGACATCTTGCCTCAATAAGCAGTGATTGTTCGCGTCAAACGGAAAAACCTGAGTTAATAATAATAAAGTTTCTACTTAGTAACCAGACGTCTTACCTCAGTAAGCAGTGATTGTTCGCATCAAATGGTAGAACTTTTAACATCTGAGATCCGAGTAATTAAGTCTGTATGGGTGTCTTAACACCTAGTGCCCTAAAGCCAACTGATTTGGGAGTCACTGACCCAAAGCTCGCTACAATGATTTAATTAATACCTTGTTGATTGTGTATATGGAGAATGGTAAAAATAATTAGAGAATTTACTTATTTGGTAATTTAGAAAGAAAGAAAACAACTAATAACTTGGATAAGAATTTCACTTGTTTAGTTACTAACTTGTTTATCTTTTTATTTTTCTTTGTGTGTTTGATTGTACATTAGATTGACGTTTGTGGGTATCGTCGCTGTAAGCCCTCACGATACTACAACTCGTCCACTACGGACACCTAGGGGTTTAAAGGCTTGTTGCATACGCTAAATGCAACTCTGATCCCTACAAAAGTGGCTTAGTTTAATTTCATTTTGAAAGTTATTTATTGCATTTTATTTTGTTTATTTTGCTCGTGGACTAGCAAAATATTATGTTTGGGGGTGTGATGAGCGGAAAATATATCAATATTTACCGCCCATTTCACTTAATATTTTGTATAGTTTCTCGGGTATTGTGAATATTTTGATGTGTTTTGTGTTATTTTTATAGATAAATAAAATATCGGGACTCGCTGGAATCGAATCAGGGCTAAAACGGTGAAAAACGAATGAAAATGGGTAAAATGGGAAATTTACTATCACGCGTCACGACACGCGCACTTCTATGCATTGCGATGCGCCACAATAATTCATCTGCTGACACGCGTCATCACTTGCGTCATCATGACGTTAGCTTCGCGACGCCCAAGCCTTCACGCGTAGCGACGCCAAGCCAATAATTCAGTTTACCGACAGCCGCCATTAACTATAGCTCACGTCGCGATGCAGAAGACTTGGCGCGTCGCGATGCGCGCCCGATTTGAAGCCTATAAATAGCAGCCTAAATCAGAGGATTTTCTTCATACTTTCTTCTGGGGAATTTCTTAGAATACTAAGAAGAGAGTATATTGCTTGTTTATTTACAGCTTTCTTATATTTTCTTTTTATTTTAGTAATAAAATTTTATTTATTTTACTTAAAGCATGAGTAGGTAACTTTTTTTCTGCTGGGGTGAAAGGTGAAACTTTTATTATAATAAATTAGATTAATCTTCCTTAGTTTATAATATATAAATTATCTTAAAATCTGACTTAATTGGATACCGCCTTTATAGTCGATTGGACTTAATTAAATTTATTTTAAACTGACTTAATCAAGATACCGCCTATATGGTCGGTTGGTAATATAACGCAAATTTATATATTATAATAATGAAGATTTCTAGATTTGAAATAATGAAAGTGGATCCCTAAAACCTAGCATTTTATTTCATTGTTGTAATTTTTACCTTTTTAGTTTTCAATTAGTTGCATGATGTTTTATTTATTTATGTCTTTAGTAGTCCTAGATATGTGTCGTAACTAAATACATTATCTAGGGTTGTGATGAATTCCAATATCAATGGTTTTATAAGTTGATTTGTCTTGTGTCTTGTGTAATATTTTGGTTTATTTATTGAGTCTTAAACTTAATGTTTCTTGTTAATTGGCCACTAATAAGATTGATTTGGGAAACTTAAAATGAACTTGACGAATGGATTTTAGGTTTCATCCTCAGACTCAATAGTTCACGATCTCACATTCACCTTGGAGATTTCCTTCTAGGATAGACATATACCTGTCGGGCGTGGGTAGCCATAATTAGAACTTAATCTTAATGAATTCCGAGTTTCTTGGTTAACATAGACATATAGTTAATTGGGTTACTTTGGGTGTTTGCATCTGACCATCGACAGAGGCTTTTGCATATCTTCGTGTTTCAGGTTAATAAACTAATATATTACACAAACATAAGATAATCACTTCTTCTTTAGAAGAATATTGTAAGGATTCACAACCTAGATAGTTTCATAATATTGATTTTTCTTTAATTCACCCTTGCATTGTTTGCTTACTTATTTTCAGATAAAATCACCAACCAAGCAACAATCAATTTTTAGATACTTGTAGAAATTTAACTTCAAAAAAAATTAATAGCTTGGGTATTAAGTCCTCGTGGGATCGATATATTTTATATTACTTGAACGACATGTGCGCTTGTGTAACGTGTGTGTTTACCACCGATCATATATCAATCAGATTGTCTGATTTTATCAAAGCATAGAGAATACATATGTGATAGTAGGGTTAGTGGGAGCGTACATATTTCTTTCTAGTGTTATATATCCTAACGATATTATCATTATTAATGTAATAATGAGATATTTATAAGGTAAAAGATTTACCTAAGTCTTCTTTTCTCCGTGAAAGTAGTGGGAGTAGTCTCTGTTATATTTGATACAAAGTTTCATCTATGATATAAAACTAAGAGACTTATGAGATACTCTCATTAGTCTTGTATTAGATATGATCTAATAAAGGACACAGTAAGACTATCTGTGTGATAGTTAGTATAACTATTTGACAGTTAGTGTGTCTCTTGTATATAGTATTCATCTTTCATAAATGATGATTCCTTTACCGAAAGAGAAATTGATTAGAATGTCTAGTTAATCTTATGCATCATAGGATGATGGCATAATGAATAATATATTATGTGCGATTATAGATATCAATTTAATCGTAATTGTTACGAGCTATTTTTGATACCCTATAGTCCATATGATGAGTCTTAAAATATGTTCTTTGTTATCTTTGAGATATTAAGAATGAGTTTCTTATTCATGGAGAATATAATCCGCAACCATTAGGGTCAGATTAGTTTTGAGTCTAATTATGACATTAGATGGTTTATGTCATATAGAGTCAGAAAAGATGCAATGAGAGTGTCACGATTGATTCTACTGTATTAGTGGAATTAGTTGTAACTTATGAAGTATTTACTTATGAAGTTGCACAATGACCTTATAAATTAGAAGTTTTTATATAGTATTGTGCTTGCAATTTTCTCATAGTATTTGGATTTGATCCATAATACATAGACAACTCAGTAGTTGTAGCACAATATTGATGTCGCATCTGAGTCATATTGATAAATAACTTAGGTTATACAAAATATGAATGATGCTGGCTAAGGGAAACGATGGGTTTGTTGGATAAACTCAATATGTTATAGCGGACCTACTTGTTATTGCCTACCTCTTGTGTGCTAGGTGAGCTCTTGAAGGCCATGCGTATGTGATACACATTTAGATGTGTATATGATACCGTGGATTGGCACTAGAGCAAGTGAGAGAAATTGTTAGGGTTGGTGCTCGGAGTGCCAATCCGGATCGTATTTGTGTCCGATTTATGAATACGAACAATTTATTTTTCCATAATATTACTTACTTAATGGTTAGCACCTTTTTTTTTTATATACGTATTCGATCTAATTACGATTAGATTGAAACTAAATCTGATTTAGTGATATGTATATATTATACAAAGACCTCAAGATTTACAACGTAGTGCGCAGTTACAACATAGTTTGTAATTGACATCGGGAAGCGTCACTATAAGTTGTATATTCTCAAATAAAGCTCATGGTCAAGATTTACTGACACGGGTCGGTTAGTAAAATTTGTTGAGACAGTGCATGTCATATATCAAGACTTGGTCTGATGGTTTATCCCAATGAACCATGAGTCTTGGGAGCCTCGTATAGACATGTATGTATTTATTTGATAAACATTGAACGACTCACCAAAGATTTCCTAATAGATGATACACCAACATCAATAGGAATCTTCTCGAGTCGAGTAGCATAGTGGTCTTTCGACTTGAGATACCACTGTGGATATATGAGACATCCTCCACACTTGATGGCAGTCACGTCACCAATCTATTTAGATCAGACCTCCGCCTGTTCGTTGGGTGTGGACTGATGCTCATGATATCCTGTGAGTATCAGATAGAATCCGTCAGTCCTATGTACATGACATAGGTATCTTGAACGTACTTGCGATCTAGTAAATCCATGGTCGTGGTATACTTCAGAAGTGAGTTCCGAGTGTTATTTAGAGATCGTAAATTTGAAAGTCGACTATATTATACCTTAGGAATTTGACGTTTCCATCTATATCCTTGGTATAATATTGATAACTTGTGACAGAGGGATTATACGTATGCAATGACCTTGACTTGTATAGTTTAGCGAGATTATCTGTGGTCGTCATAATTTACGGGTTGGTGAATTATGGACACGAAATTTGATTCTGTGACGGATAAACCTAAACTTAGAGAATCCCACAATATGAAGTGTACTCGTTGAGCACTTGGACAACATGTTATGAATAATACAGATTATTCATAATACTTTATCAGATTAATTGAGTTAATTCGAATCGTTTAAACGGTTAAACGAAAATACATGCATTATGGGATTTTTTGGTCAATTAATAATTAATGTGTATATGTATTTGATACAAGATTTGATTTGATACATAATAATTAATTGTCAAATGAGACATTGACACATGCTATTAATATATGTGTTTGTTATTTAATGTAAAAAAAATACATATATAATAATAATCACATTAATTAATTATTTAGGTGTTTAAATGTTAAATATCTAGATAATTAAATTATATCAATTAGGGGTGTTCATAGGGTCGGATCAACCCGCGACCCGAACAGACGAGACCCGACCCAACCCGTGCGGGTTCATAAAAAATTTGCAAAATTTCGACCCGACCCGAAATTTTCAGGTTGGATAACGGGTTTGATACTAAAACTCGAATCGACCCTATAATATTTTTAATATTATTTCTAAAAATTTTATTATTTTTCTAAAATTTTTATTATTTCTCTAAAAATTTTATTATTTTTTTTAAAGTTTTTACTATTATTTCATTTGTTTATTATTTTTTGTATTAAAACTTTATATATATGATACTTTTTAGGACATAAAATAACTAATATTTATATTTCAAAATAATTAATTCATTAGAAAAAAAAAATTTAATGACCCGACCCGACCCGAACCGATCGGGTTCCACCTTCGCGTGACCCGACCCGCGCCCAACTTTCCTGTGACCCGAACCGATCGGGTCTCACAAAATTTCAAAAAACCCGACCCGACCCGACCCATGAAGACCCCTAAAATCAATATTACATAATTGTTATACAATATGTTTAATTATTATTGGTTACATGTGGCATGATTCTTTTAAGCTTAAAGTTTACAAAATTGGATTTGTTAACTTAAAGTTTATTATTATTTAATTATATTAAATTGACCAAATGACCAAAATGACCCCAAAGTTGGTTATAGCTTATTTTTTAAAGTAAAAAAGTTTTCTTTCTCACTTAATTTGGAGCCATGGCCGAATATCTCCAAGAAGAAAAGCTCCCAAAAATTTCTCAAAGAAACAAGGAAGAAAGTGAAGAAATAAATAAGAAAGTTTAAGGAAATTATGAGATTTGGAGGTAATCTTCATAATTCTTAGACTTAGAAAGCTTGTTTCTTGTTCTTGAGCATCTAGAAAAGTTCTAAGGGTTTTTTTCCTTTCTTAGATTTTGAGGTTTTTTTATTTAGAGAATGGATTTGGAGGCTAGATGCATATGTGAAGTTAGATTGAATAATATTAGTGTAATATTAGTTCAATTTTATCATTTGATGACTTATTGCCATTCTAGAGTGTTGTGACCACTCTTATAACTCCTAGAATTGTTCTTGAGTTCTTCATTTGTGGTGAATTTGGTTAGTGTAAATATTAATATGATTAATGTTGAGAAAATTGGATTTAAAGCATGAAAAATGATAATTTTGGTTACCAAATCAGATCTGGATTTTCGGTGATTTTGGTGATGAAAAGTATGTTGTATAAATATATTGGATGTGTTTTGGGCATTGGAATAATTTTCGGAAATTATTTCGGAGTTAAAATATATGAAAACGGTGAAAAACTGTGCTACCGGGTGAGTTTCGGGTTTACCGGGTGTCCGCTGTCCAAATAGTGAACAGTCTGTTCGGACATCCCATTAACTGCCCAAGCACTATTGAGGCTGACTTGGGCAACCCCGTGTGTATTCGTTGGTCGGTTCGGACAAAAACACGTTTTATGCTACTTCATTTCTTTTCCTTTTTCTCTCAACTTTCTTTTGTAATATATTTGGAAGCTTAACACACTCAAATGAAGCAAATGAAAAATGATAAGATTTATACCTAGGGTTGGCCGAATATCCAAGGACAAAATGGTAATTTAAATTTTATAAATTTTAAATATGATTGGTGCACATGTATTTTACTTTATGAAAATGGTAGCCAAATTGAATTTTGCTTCTTTAAATAATAATATTTAAAAATTACAAAATCTGAATGACCATTTTAGCCTTAGTTTCGGCCAACCCTAGGTATAAAGGTTTTCATTTTTCATTTGCTTCAAGTTAAGTGTTAAGTTTCCAAAAATATTACAAAAGAAAGTTGAGAGAAAAAGGAAAAAGAAAAGAAGGAGATTTGAAGAAATCTTGAAACTTTGTAAGTTTTTCAATTTCTTTTTAACTAGAAAAATATTTATAGGGTTCCAAGCTATTACATATGATGTTTAGTTGTTTCTCTACTCTTTTAGTTTTGTAATATGATGGTTGGAAGCATGAATGAAAGATGTGAGCATGTATGTTTACAAAGAAAGCTTATAAAGTGTTATTAAGCTCTCTTTTGGTCATTAGATGACTTGGTTGCCATTCTAGAGTTGTTAGGCCACTCAATGATGACCTAGAATTGTTCTTGAGTTGTTTCATAGTGGTGAGACTTGTTTGATGTTGTAGAGATTAGATTAAAGTGTTGGATTGCATTAATTTGGTGTAATTTGTTCAATTTGTTGAAATTTTTAATATTAGGGTTTATACCCTTTCCAAATTTGGGGATTTTCATATATGTGTTGTGTAATGATGTATATATGATGTACATTTAATTTGGTATTGATTGGATTTGATCTTGACTTGTTTTGAACAAGATTGGACTAAAATGCACAAAATTGAAACTATAAGGGCTTCTAGGTAATATTGAAGAAAATATGGTATTTTCGGTTGCTAATATATTTTTATGTGTAGGACATGTTAAAATCATTTGGGTATTGATTTGGAATCACTCAAAATTATAATTGACAATTTATGGACTAAAATGATCAAAATGCAAAGTTTAGGGGTATTTCGATAATATTGAAAAATTTTGAATTTTTGGGTAAAAATATGTTTTGTTGAGTATTGAGTGATTAAAATAAATTAATTTATTTTAATTACTCAAGAAAAATAAAAGAAATCGGAAATTTTGATTTTTCGGCATTCCGTTGCTTTACCCGTATATACTCCCTAAAATCCCAACAAGTTTTCCTCAGCGTCCTTCATAAGTTTTTCTCTGAAATTTTGTGAAGAGTTTCAGCTCTTGTGTTTTATTTTTTTAAGTTTTCTTATAATTTTTTTTTCAGTAATAAGATTATGAGTGTTTTTATTCAAACCATGAGTAACTAATTTCATTTTGTTTGGGTAAATGGTGAAGCTTTTAATATAAAAATATAGATTAATTTTATTTATATTATAATATATAAATTATAATCTAATGATTAATATTTAATTTAAATCTAGATTAATTATTGATAAATTTTGCTACCGCCTATATGACTGGTTTTATTTATTTGGCATAATTGAGTACCTGACTGGACTTGTTATAAACAAATGTTATCACCAACTTTATGACTGGTTTTATATGTTTTGGCATAATTAATTCATGAATTAAATTAACTGGGTAATAATGATAATTTATATATTATAAAAAGTAAGATTTCTAAATTTGAAATATTAAAATTGGATCCCCTAGGCCCAGCATTTTACTTTATTGTTGCAATCCAATTTAAAATTTCCAATCACTTCAAACAATTCACTATTTTTATTTTTACTTGAATTATTATTTTATCTTATTAAATCTATTACATGTGGATCAATCCCGGATTTACCAGGTTATTTTATTACTTCGACACTCTTATACTTGAGAGTAAAAAATCACTTTGTTAGTGTGTCATTTACATGCTCCGCTTAAGCCCCGAATCGGATGATTTAGCGATAAAATTTTCAATGTTTCCAAAAAAAAAATTGTCGTCTTCAATTACCAAGAACTGTGGTATTTTAGTATATGATTTAATCCAAGTTTGTTTCATTTCTCTAAAATTCTCTCCGGAAGGGTTTCATTTTTTGGCACATAGTGTTGTATATTTTTGATAAATATTATATAGTATTTCAAAATACTACTCATTCCATATTGCAAAATGAGACAAGTGTTTATATATAAAAATCATATATGAAAGGGTAATTGTGCTCAAATAGGGAAAGCCCTATGAGAACCGTTTACTCTTTGCTATCTTTTTCAGTTCTTGATCGTAAGTTGGAGCAAAAATAAAAAGTGGGCAAGGGGGTGGGAGTCCACGTGTCAAGCACGTGGGTATGAAGGGTTTTAGATGTACCCTACGTAGTTGAAAATTGTTAGAGAGTGATAGATTAGCGGCGAAGCGAGAGGGAGCAGCAAGTGCAAAAATGTGGCTTGGAAATGTAAAAGTACTGAAGGAGACATTGGTGAGACACTACTCGAGCTCGAGGAAAGCCGCAGTGAACGTGAGGAAGATAAACCCAAAAGTACCGACCCAACAAGCATATTCTATTGCTCAATCCTTGTACGATATTATCAAACATCACGGTCCTCTCACTGTCTCCAACACTTGGATTCACGCCAAGGTCATCCTTTTTTATTTCCTCAGTTTCGTTTATTTACTTTATTAAATAAAGGATTTGATTGAATTCTTGTCAATATACTTAATTATGGAATGAAATTGAAACCTTATATTTGGATCCTGTCAATCCACATTCCATATTTTCTGAAACGTTTAATTAGCATGATTAATTTTGTTAGATATTATCTTTGGATCACTCATATGGTTTGATCTTCAGCTATCGTGTTCAAGATTTTCTGATAAATACAAGTCATTAAACATTTTGATGCCTATCTTTTAGGTTAAAGCAGAAATGTCCACCCTTATTGAAAATGATTTAGGAGACAAATTATGGGGTGCTATTAACATCTTCCGATTTTATTTCTGTTTCTGAATTTGATGACAGGATGCTGGCATTAGCAGATTGAATAGCAAAACACACATGAAAATAATGCTCAAATGGATGAGGGGGAGGAAGATGTTGAAGTTGTTCTGCAGCGGTGTTGGTTCTAGCAAGAAATTTCTGCACTCTACTCTTCCTGAAGAACCTCAAACTGACCAATTAGAGAGTCCTTTGGAAGTTAAACTGCAGGATGACACGCCTTCACCAAAAAAGGGGAAGATGCTAAGACAATAAAATGCTATGTGGATGTTAAGTCAAGGAAAACTTGTCTTATTGTATTTTTTTTTATGCCTTTTGATTTGAGATTTTTGTTTTTGTTTGGATATATCTTCCACACCTTTTTCTCAGTTATAGTTGCAATGACTTGTGATGTTGCTTATACGTTAGATTTCAGATCCTGGGTTGTTCTCTGCACTTTTCTGTCTCTTTACATGGTTTAAATGCCTTCCTGATGCATAATATTTTCCTCTGTCTTGAATGAATGGACTGGAAAATTGATCAGTGTTATGCATTTGAATGTGGTTTTGTTGGCGTTTATTGCTTCTTTTACAAGGAGATTAATAATCTAATGATTTTGAAGGCTATAGTAGCATCCTGCACTTATCATTTTTCATTTACAACTGAATTTCTGTGTTAAATATTGTGTTTTTTTTATCGTCATTGAGCCATGGACCATAATTTTACTTTATTTGAATACCAACTCCCTTGGTTATTATTCCAGAGCTACAGAATTGGGGTGAGGCTGAGGTTGGAATGGAATCCTGGCGTATGAGCAAGCAAGGACTAATGTCATGTCCCAACTCAGTGGCATGGGCGTGACAGCCCTTTTTGTGAACACTTGGGCAGCTTATATGGTGCACAAAAATAGGTGATGAATGACGATAGGCTCTTAACTTGGCCAGCCCATGTGGGCAACATTGGGCACTCGTAACAGCACATCTGCATGGCACAATCAACTTGGAAGGCGCTGTCTCGGGGATTATGGGATTTGGCTTATTTTGTAGTTTGTACATAAAGGGGGCTAATTAGTTAGTTTCCTATTTGTATTAGGATTGGCCTTTAATTAAAATGCATGTGCATAGATTTGGTAGATATGTGCAGGGATTTAGTTTCCTTATTACATGGATTTTTACTAGGATATTTTTCCTCTTACTTGTTGAAGGCATGTTTTATAACTAGTACATAAGGGACATTATTGTGTGAATAATAAGAGAGAACAGGTTATAGGGCCACAATTAAAATCTAGCAGCGTCTCTCCTTTATCCTTTCTCATTCTTGCTCATTGTTTCATTCTTTAGGCACAACGACAAGGTATTAAGGGCTTCTAGTGCACGAGATTTGTATTCAAGGCCGCACGACCAAATTTAGACACCCAAGGAATGAGGAGTCGTCTAGGAAGCTGCTTGATTTTCTATTTTATGTAACTAGTAGGGACCGCGCAATGCGAGGGTTGATTTTGAGCCTAACTATTTGTCGTTTCTTTTAGAAGTTTTTAAAGGTGACATAGTATTTAACAATTAGATTGCTGAATTATTATTTTATTAGTGCAGGATTTAGGGATTAGTTTACCGGCAACCTGGATTATAGATTTGATTTTGTCAAGTCTAAACAGACAAATATTATTTTAATTTATTTTTTTTATGTCCACTCTCAAGTTGACTAAAGCTTTGTAATTTTAGAACCGAACCAAGCATCGATCTTAAGCTTGCCCTTACCTGTTTCCTAGTCAGTCATCAGTATCACGATATGGAAGTCGAGCTTGAAGTTGCGGCTGAGCTTAATAATGTTGATTTTCACCCCGTCTGGGATGTCCATGACTGAGAATGAGATGCTGCCCTTAACTAACCCTAAAATTATTATTATAAACAACGACAATGGCAGAGCCAGAGAGGCATTATTACCTTAATCCTACCCAATTTCCAGTAAGAAACGAGCGCTGCGCCCCTGTTATTACCTTCAATAACGAATGGTTGACTAGTTCGGTTGCTTGCTTGTCAAGTCATTACCCCGAACGTAGTTTTGGCACTATAAAATTTGGTCTGCTCAGATACTATTAACATAACACGATTAATGCCCTGTAATTTTGGATCAATATACCGGTGACATGAATAATGCGAAGATCGAATGGAAAAATTCAAACGGCAATCTAACTAGAATTACTAACTGATTCAAAGTGATTTGTGGGGTGTTTATATATATATGAAACAACATTCAACTACAAGTAGTGGACAAAGTACCTAAACTATAGAGCCACGATAACAATCAAGAATGCATACAAAATACATAACACGCCATGACTTGATATTGTCTGACCTTCACAATTCTGTACAACTGAAAAACAAAACCTCGGCCACAAAAAGAAATCCTTGCCTCCATCCAACAGCAGAGTTAAAATAAAACACACTATAGTTCAGTCTTGTCAGCAAACTAGGGCATCCTGGTCATGTTCCTCGTCTTCGTCCCCCAGTTTATACTCACTAAAGTGATTGACCCTGAACTTCCACTCCCCTTTTATGGGGTCATAAGATATAAACTCAGCACCTTGGTCCTCAGCCTTCCTCTTAAGCATCTCCTTGTATTTCTCAATTTTTGGTCCTTCTGTATATTGAATTCTAGTCTTTTTGTCAAAGCATTTTATATTGAGGAGTGTTACCTCAGCAGGTTTATTAAGACCTTGTCCAGCAGGTGGTTTCTTGCTGTCATCCATGTAAACAATCACCTCACGGTTGTTAAATTGAACAAGGGCCTCTAGATCAAGCCGTCGCACGTCGGTTTCTCCCAGGAACTTGATGCTGCCATATCCATGGCGTCCTACCACAAAGTCCTTGACACGACGGCAGAATCCTGGTTCAGCCCTTTCCTTGGCAGCTATTTCTTGGATTCGAGGTTCTGTGTAATAGTCTGAGTGTCGGAGCTTTGGCATCAATGCCTCTATGATGGCCCCATGTTCGGAGACAGTTGCCGCCTCACCAGCTCTATGACCATTAAGTGTCACATAAGAGTTGTCTTTTTGAATAGAATGATCATGGACTTCATTAGATTTGTGATTGACTTTAATAGGTTCAAATTGCTCCTTGATGGTACTGTTTTCCACAGGATTTTCTGCAATTCATACAGTTATTAAACAGTCGAATCATTGGCATATCATCTAGTCAACCAAATCATAATGGTCCATATGCATTAGTAAAATGAAAAACTCAACCCCCCACGAAAAGTATAAAATTTACATGAAGATCAGAACACACTAATCCAAGATTCAGTCAAATAAGTCCTCCAGTTGAGTGCATAGTTATCTCAGTCCATTAAATCACATCACGTAAATGACAACAAAGGAGCATGATTAGCTAAAATGACTGAGGAAAAGATTATAAACTTACTATCTTTATCCGCAGAGTTGGAGCCATCTTCAGAAATTTTACCTGGAAATAGAAGGAAAAAAACATTGTTCAAACAACACCAATACATAAAGGGAAAACTTTTATTCACTGATATGAAGAACAATTTCAATCATTTCTCAACATTAAAACTTCTCTTTGGAAGACAGAAGAAATGCCTCAGAATGATAAATTGGAAAATTTAGTCATCTATACACCAACTCATGTATTGACCTCAATAAATGAACCATACCATTCTCATGTAATCGGGTAGATGTATCTTTAACGGATGATGTCTTCATTGCACTAGCACCTAAAGGCCACTGCTCTGTGGGACGAATAACTAGAGCTCTTGGGTTTTCTCTAGGAATGAATAGAGCATCTGCCTTAGGCGTGCTGGGTGTCTCCTCATCATCGCTGAAAAACGGAACCTGTATTCAGCAGATATCAAGACAAAGTTAGATGCACGATACATTTAGACCAAAGTAATAATCACTCTAAATTAGGTATCACTAGAAGAGCAACCTCACCTTTATACCATCATTCTTGGGATTATATTTCCTTGCAGGCAACCTAATCCGCCTTTGTGACAAATGTCGAGAAGTCAATAAAGATGATATTCTGACGGGAGTTGATTTTTCGACAGCCTGATAGAAACCACCAGTATGTGACTTGCATGCAATAAATACAATTATAACTAAGGCCAACTCAGAGGAGATCAAACTTACAGGCATGCTAGAAATCCCATATTGGATTGAAGGTGAAGTTCCCAATCGGCCAATTGACATTTGCGGCATCGCCGGGAGTGTTCCAAATGGATTTGTAACTGGTACAGGTTGTACAGCCACAGAACTCAGAGTGGCAGGCCTGGTAAACAAAGGCATGCTAACATGAGGATTAATAAATTGTAAGAGCAGTTTAAGACCAACGAATAACCTCCTCTCTATCATAGACTAGAACCAAATGAAGACACCAATCAAACAAAATTTAAAAAGGGAAACAAAAACAGAAAATTAACTGGAGAAGAATTCAAATGAAAATGAATAGAATTGTTAGAATCCCTAAGATATTGTTAAAATCATCCAAAGATATGATATGATTCTACATATCTCTAAGATATTGTTACATAATCATCGATACATGATCATATAATCTTAATAGTTATTGGTATATTTAGTTTCTATATTTACCTTGATATAATGTCTATATAAAGGCATATCTATAATGTCTATATAAAAGCATATCTCTTGTAATTCTAAGTATTCAGATATATAGAATTGTCTTATTTCTTTAAATGGTATCAGAGCCAACTATCTCTGATATCTGTGATTTTGTGTCCGGTTTCTCTCATTCGGAGTCATTGTTCAAGTTGACATGTGGGGAACATGTGAGCCTCATGTGCCGCATCTTCTTCTGCAATCTTGACAACACCGATGATGACGAAATGCTCAAAATCTTGTCGGACAAAGTTCCACATTTGACTCTTTTCGCTTTTCGGGGTTTTTTGTCATGGGATGATTTGGCAAATTTTCTTTAGTGTAGAGTTGTTTTAGAATAATTTAAACTTTTGCGGCTTTATTTTTTGAATATTTCAAACTTCCCGCTATGCATTTTCCAGCGATGTTCAACCATCCAAGATTCCACATCAAGTTCCTGCTGTGCATTTTCCAGCGACGTTAAACCATCTAAACCTCCGCATTTGTTCCTATTGTGCATTCTCCAACAGGGCTAAAACATCCAAGTCACCATATATGTTCTTACTATGGATACTCCAACGGTGTTTAAATACCTTAGTCTCTCTGTGGTTCGTGTACTGGTTTCATTTGTAACAAGCTTGGTGCATATGATATGTATGCTCCAGCTTGAGGAGAGTGTTTGAGTCCAAAGATATTGTTAGAATCATAATCATCCAAAGATATAATTATGATTTTACATATCTCTAAGTTATTGTTACATAGTCAGTGGGATATGACTATATACTTAACTTGATGTAATGCCTATATAAAGGCATATCTCTTGTAATTCAAAGTATCGAAATATATAATTATCTTATTTCTTGACAAGAATTAAGTGCATAACAAAGTGACAAACCAGCTATAGCAACATAAATGTCAGTGCACAATTGCACATGTAGGAACCCAAAAATTGTTTGAACCAGCATGCATATAGTATATATGTGCAAGAGCTTAGGGAGTGAGACTTACAATTGACTGAAGTTACTCTGACCAAAAGTTCCCAAAGTGCCACCAAAGTTGCTTGCATTACCTGCTGCTACAAAGGCATAAATTTATAAAGTCGGGACCACCTAATTAAAAAGCTAGATAATTATTCTACATACATATAATACATTAACAAATATGAGAAAAAGGAAACTACCTGCTTGTGTCTGCCCGAAATTGCTAAAGCCAAAGGCACTGGTAGTCTGAGCAGGCTGAGCCAGTTGAAACGGCATAGAAACAGAAGGCTACAGAAGCAGACACAGAGAAACAAAATTTATCAATAGCTGTCATCACTAAAATGCAAAAAACAACACGAGTCTAGAGGAATGAATACAAAAATTTTATTTGAAAAATTATAATTAAATCAAGCATAAGTTGTACTATCACTGGTCCATAAACGCTAAGATATTAGATAAGACAATGTGAGATATTAGAAAAATTTTAAAATTCGGATACTATTTATTTCCGTCATCCATTACCCTTCCAAAAGTCACAAAGAGATCCCAATAGTTTGTGATAAAATGGATCCTTATAAACCAGGAAGCAGCATAGAACAAATTGCACAGAAATCACAATTACAGAACTCTCAAGCCAAATCAAAAGACAAACATGAACAAAAAATTTATTCATTACCATAAGATATTAAATGAAAAAACAAGCTTGAATATGACAACAAAAGAAACCAGCAGTGCTGATTTTCAGGTCACTTACAGTTGTTTGACCAAAACCCGATGGGGTGCTAGAAGGAAGTAGCGAAGGAGCGCTTGAGAAAATGCCACCAGAAAACCCGGTGGAAGGTGTACTAAATAAATTTGACTGTCCAAAGGAAGACATAGTACTGTGTCCAAATGAAGAGGTTGCCAGTCCAAAAGCAGGACCTGTCTGCCCAGAGGCGGCAGAACTGAACAAAGGTGATGACTGACTACCAAAATTCATGCCAGAACCAAATGATGAAACTGCTCCCTGAGCTGCCGTACTGTTGAAGAGAGATGGTGATGACCCAAAAGCTGGAGATGAGCTGGCACCAAATGCGGGAGTCGATGTCGACCCAAATATTGAAGGTGTTGCAGATGAAGTTGATCCAAAAGGGTTGGTGGAAGATGACACGCCAAAAGGTGAAGAACCAAAAGCAGAAGTTGAGGTGGAAGTTCCAAAACTTGAACCAGTGAAGGTTGAAGTTTTGGGAGCAAACAAATTAGAAGTTGTTGAGGAAAATGGAATGGCAGATGATTGCCCAAATGCTGGTGATGGAGCAAAAGGGCTTGATGGAGCAGCTGACACATTGAATCCAATCCCACCAGCAGACTGACCAGCAGGAAGCGGGCCACCTGAAATTTAACATTAATAAGAAGAGAACAATTGAATCAATCAATTATGTTGTTTTAAGGAACAAGAACCACCTAATTTTCCAGATTTCAGCATACCTTTATCTCCCAACTGATAATCCTCCCATCTTAGCTCCTCATGACTTTTATCTTTGTAGACAGGCATGGCAGATATTGACTCCAGCTTTCCAGCAGGCTGTGAAGCACTGCCAGTCTCTGCCTCAGTCGTAGGAGCATAAGCAGCTATTCGACTTCCACCACGTTGAACCCCAAAGGTTGATTGGCCAAAGCCACTGCTGCCAAATGTTGGGGTTGAACTCTGGGCTCCTGCACGATAGCACATAACAGCACAATAATTTATATTTCTTTTTCTTAACAATTTTGGACATTACTGACAATAGTACAAAATAAAGACTATAAAACTAATGAAATTCCATTTATAAATAGAATGCTTATAAAAAGTATATGTTCCAAAACAAGGAACATAATCAATCATACTCATTTAAGAAACTAACCAAAAGAAGAACTCTGAGCTCCAAAGGGAGATGTAGTTGTTCCAAACGGGCTGCTACCAAATGCCGAAGTTGACTGGCCAAAAGCCGGAGAAGATCCAAAACTGAATGATCCAGTACTCGATGCCCCAAATGCTGGAGCACTAGAAGCCCCGAAAGGGGGCGCATTCGAAGCACCGAAAGCAGGAGTACTCGAAGCACCAAAAGATGGAGTGCTTGATGATCCAAAAAGAGAAGTGCTAGAAGCCCCAAAAGCTCCACCAGATCCAAAAGCAGAGGCACTTGACACACCAAATGCAGTTCCTGTGCTACCAAAGGCTGGAGTGCTGGTAGCCCCAAAGGCTGGGGCACTGGTAGCCCCAAAGTTCGGGGTGCTGGTAGCCCCAAAAGCAGGGCTGCTGGTAGCCCCAAAAGCAGGGGTGCTGGTTGCACCAAATGCAGACTGACTTGATGCTCCAAAAGGTGTGGAGGAACCAAATAAACTGCTTCCAAATGCAGGCTGTGATTGCTGAGTTGTGTTTCCAAAAGGGCTTGTTTGAGTAGAAGTGGACCCAAAGCCAAAAGCAGGCTTCTGGCCAAAGACAGAAGACCCTAGAGATATATACATATGATTAGAGAACAATATTTAATGTTAGTTCTCCTAAAAATGAAACTGGCAAAAAAAAAAAAAAAAAAAAGATGTTAAAGAATTATAAGAAATACAGCTAATATATAGTTAAGATGAAAATTACTCCTCAAATATAGTTAAATTAAGATTTGAAATTATTTTCCTATGGAAAAAAATCCCATTTCAAGGGGCTGATCAACGCATACTGACCTCAAATCAGAGTGAAAGAGTATCAAGGCAGAAACGCCAATGGAAGTGAAAATAACTAATCAAACTAAAGAAAGATAAACCAAATACCATACTATAAATGAAGTTAACTTCATGGTTAACATATTGGTTTATCTAGCATCTAAATGAAGTTATAGTAGGAGTTGGGAAGAAAAAACCAAGGACAACAACATTACAGCATGGCAAAAAAATTGCCCGGTTGACAAACAAAATATAAGACAAATCAAAGAAACAAAACCTAAAGAGGAAACATGTGAATTTGACATCCACGACGAAAATCCGTCACTGTCATTATAAACGAAAACTTAAAAACCATCCTCAACCTAAGATGAGATTCTCGTATTATGGACACCCAGCAATTAATTATATGCATAACTGCATAAGACACGTATTAATGCTGAAATACTATAAGAACACTAAGAACATTTAATGCCTCAAAACACATGTTGACCTAGAAGTATAACCATCTTTCTTGAGAGTTAAATCAAAACCAACAAGTCAGGTAAAGTGTGGAGAAGAAAATCAGAAATCACACTAAAAGGACATAATTAACTCATGGTAACTCATGCACATACTCACCTCCGAATGATGACGGTGAACTGCCAAAGGGAGTAGTAGAAGATGCACCAAATGAAGGCATTGAACTTCCAAATGCCGAGGATGATGTAGCACCAAAAGTTGTGGTTGATGAAAACGGTGAAGATGATTGGGATGCACCAAACACCCCAGTTGAAGTGCCTCCAAATATGGAACTCCCTGTTGAACCAAAAGGCGTTGTTGCACCAAATGGTTTGGGAGCAAATGGATTGTTACTCGCATTATTGGTCTGCCCAAAGACAGATTGTGATCCAAATGGACTACTAGAAGACTGCCCAAATGCTGTCCAAAGAAAATATATTAGTAAATGCAATTTGAACAGCGTGCATGACCAGTACAAGAATTTTGAGGAAAAACTAATTTCATATTCTAAGTAGTTTTTTTTTAAGGCACAAATATATTTTTAACCCTTTGCCTTCCCAACGCTCGAACCTGAGTGGCAAGCTATTATTAAGATGCTTGAAACTAACTTGACTACGCCCTTGGGGCCAACTTCTAAGTAGTTATGATCAGTAGAAAATACCAGAATTGTCTGAGACATAAAGAAAGACACAAACTAGAGCATTTAATTTAATTTAACTAGTAACCTCTAAACTAAGGGAAAATAAAATAACTCATGAACAATCGGAAAAATCATTACAGAAAACGAAATCTATGAAGCTTTCAAATTTAAAAGGACAGATATGATTAGACTATAAACATGGAATAATTAATATACTACAAAAGATAAAGGAAAAAGAAAACAATTACGATTAGTTGAACCGAACATCGTTGCTTATCTCTTTCTTTCCTTACTCCAAAATACTTACAGAGTCTTGATTTGATTCCAACCTGAAATAAAAATCAAGAAACAAGAGAATCAAAACATTGGCAATCCACTTCAATCACTATCATTTTACATTGTAGCGAATAAAATCGGAATAAAGAATCATCTATATAAATTTGAAAATAAAAAGGTCAAATAGACAAAGTATAGTTTCGTTGATAAGACGAGTGGTCAAAAAATGAAATTAAAATACAACCCTAGCTGCAAACAAGCAATTATGTGAATGATTTAGGACTAAGCGAGGGCTCACCGTCGATCTGAACGGACAATAGGGAAAGAAGGGTTTACAGACACTCTACTCAGATACAAAGGGCTACTTCTTAATAACGTGAAAGGTCGGTCCTTTATATTTGTTTGGGATTGGGCTCTGGATCACCCACCAACCAGCGTAGCGTTGTTTTTAAGTCCGTAGTAATTATTAAGGATGTGGATTAAGGGATGACAGAAATTGAACATTTTAATACTTATTTTTTATTCGAGGAATAAATGATAATTAAGTTAAATTTTTATCTTTTTTTATTAGTCATTTAAGTTTTAATTTATTTTTTTTAATTATTTTAATAAATATATTAACATTTCTATTTATAATTTTATATAGATGTAAATAAAAATATCTTAATATTTATAAAATATGTAAATTATAAATAATATAATAACTTAAATGAAATAATTATATATATAACCATTTTTTAATTAAGTATCTATTATTTTATTAAGTTACGGACCAAACAAAGAGACGGAAAATATAATTGTCAATCTTTTATGTAAATTGTGATTTGTGTAATAGATATTATCAATTTTTTTTGAATATGTATACTTGATTTATAGATAAAGCAATAATTCAACTAATATATTTTTTAATAACTTAAATTTATTATATGAAAATTTTGTTTATTATCGGTTCATGACCCATCGGGGATCCCTTTTTATTATCCAGTGATCTTCATCATTTCCCCTAAAATAATTACGAGAGGAATGAAGCAGACGGAAACATTTGAAGATTTTCGGGGACGAATGAGAGGATGTCGATCTCATCTCTTCTCCTCCTCATTGCCATCCCTATATGGATTCGTAAAAAGACAAACACATGCCTTTCGTTTTTGAAAATTGACATGTGCACTCTAAAGTTTGGTAATAATTATATATGCATCTGTCTCGTTAGTTTTTCGTTTAGGGACGACAGAAAATAGACCTGATCAAGGTTCCGATTCGGAACCGAAATCGAATCGGAAGGAACCGTTCGGTTCCGATTTCGATTCGGTTAGGGTTCTCATCTTAGTCGAACCAAAGGAATCGTCCGTTGCCTAACGTTGTAACATTTGAGAGCCCAACGGTTATACAATGAGTCGTTTGGCTCATTGTAACAGATATAATAATTTTTTTATTTGTTTTAAATTATTTATTTTTATGTTAAATATCTAAATTACCCTCAATAATATTAATAAAACGATTAGTTTTATGGCCAATTTAGGCAGCATAAAATTTACCAAAAAATATATAAATATGGGCTATCTTTCATTTTTTATATACACCAACAATTCTCTAATTCTCAAGTCTATATTCTCTCAATTGGTCTTTATTTTTTACAATTCTCTTAATTTTGCAATTCTCCAATATTTAAAAAAAATGACAAGCTCATTATGAGAACATCATGTCTAATTTCTCAACCTAAGAGAGCGGTCAAAGTGTCGGTACACAAAGAAGATAAGTTAAGTCTCGATCTTATGATATTTTTAAAATTTATTCTCATTTAGTCGAAACTGGAAATGAAAGTCCAATAACAATATGCAACTAATGTGGTGTATCTTACAAATTTACTGGCGGTTATGATAATATGAACAAGCACTTGGATATACATCATGTGTTGAAATCGGAGTTGATATATGACAAACTCAAATATCTATGTACATTTCATCTAGTATAGGTCAAATTCTTTAGATTTATTTAAATATTCCGATGCTAAAAATAGAGAAGAATTTGCTAAATTTACTTGCATGACACATCTTTCTTTAAGTTTTAGTGAAAATATTATTTTTACTAATTATTGTCAAAATATTTTAAATCTTGCTGTTTGTAAAATTCCTATAAATATTTCCACTGTTGTTGTTGAACAAACCTTCGTCTTGGGAGACAATATTTTGGAAGTGAGGCGATCTTCATTACATCTAAGTACCTTAAAAGCAACAACATGTTGATTGAGCTCAAGCTGAACTAAAGCAATAAGAATATGCCCTGATGACTTCAAAGACTTGTTCGACAATGCATTTGCAAGCAGAACACGAGCTGAATGATCAACAACAGAAACAAGTAATGATGATGAGTAAATAATTATAATGGGGTTAACTATCTAAAAAATATAATAGAGTTATATGAGATTTGATTCATCTTACCCCAATATGATACGTAAGCAGCTTACGTTTTTATAAATTGAAGTTCAAGCTCTTTATTTTATTTTTAATTTAAATTTTTAATTTAATGTAATAAAATTCAAATTAATTTTTAATGTTTTTTAATTATATTTATTTGGTAATAATATTCAATCACTAATTTTTTAAAAATTAATTTTCATTTTTTAAAAATATTTTTTAAAAAAAATTAATTAAACTATAACCGTCTGGTTATGGTTCCGGTTCCGATTTATGGTTCCACAATCTTGTGGAACCGTAATCGAACCGAAATGAATCGGTTCGATTATTTGGTTACGGTTCCAAAAGTTATGGAACCGTAACTGTTCGGTCCGAATTGGTGGCCATTTCTATCAGAAAAGCCCGAACCCTACCCGATCCGACAGGCTTTATCATAGCCTGAAGGTAAAATTTTAATTTTCAGACTCGAACTGGGTTTAGGCAAAAAAGCCCAAGCTCGATCTGAGTTTAATTTTTATTAAAAAAATTTTTTTTAATTATTTACATTAATTTTTAATTCTAAATATGTATTTATTACTAAATTTTTAAGGTCAATCCAAAAAAATACTACAAAAATTGACATTCTTAATTTGTTTAAAATTATTACTACTAAAAATTTCAACAAAATAATTATTTTATTAAAAATTAAAAATTTATTTATTTAAAAAAGCCCGGCCTAGCACAATTTGGGCCCAGACCCGGCCTGTTGCCACTCTTATTTTCTATAAAATAAAAAAAAAAAAAAAAAAAAAAAACTAAACTAAACTAAACTACTTCATTTTACCCTAAAATAACTATCATATTCTTATTTAATAAAAGAACATATACACCCCTAACATTTCATGAAAGAACATATATTATATATACCTACAAAATTTCATAAAAAGACATATGCACCCGAATATTTGGTTAAAATTATATTTAGGGTCAAAAAGACATATATACCTGAAAGTTTGTAACATATTCGAATTGTTTTAATTATTATAATAAAATATATGATTATTAATATATATGATTCAAAAAATTGATTAAAACACCTAAATAATAGTGTGATGAATTAGGATAATTTTGCACAATGCATTAAATCATCATTGTGAAAAGATATTATAAAAAAAGAATTAAATATTTTTAATGTCATCGAAGAACAACATATGACCGTATGAGATTATCTATTAAGTTATGACGGATATTCAGAGATTAAAGTGAGATTTAAATTTTATTTTATTTACTATATCGGAAATATATCAATATATTGATTATCAAGAATTTTATTTAATTTGTATTTTTGAGACGTTAAGAGCAACTATTATGATTTTAATCTTATATTTATTTGGTGGATTATTGTGATTGTCATTCGTTTAGTAGTTAAAAAGTTAGTAGCATAAATTATATTGTCAAATTAAAAATATTAACATTTCTCGCCCTCTCTCTCAATTTTAAATTTCTATTAATTTTATGGTGTAAAATTATTTACTATTTATTTTGGGCTGTATATGTTATTTTTTTTGAAAGTTTACTATTTTAGGGACGTATATGTTATTTTATGAAACTTAAGGGGTGAATCTATCTTTTTATAAAAATTTTAGAGGTGTATATATCATTTTACTCCTAAAATAAATAAGGCCATTATAGTTATTTTTGAATTAAATGAGGTAAACTGTTAGATTTAATTAAAAAAAACTATTATGTCCATTTTACCAAATACAGAACTTTAAAGGTACTTATCTGAGCACATCCATTTAAAAAACTAAAGGAGTCATTTTCCTCTAATAATAAACAGGGTGTAGATTTTTTTTTTAATTTTAAAAAAGGACTAAATATATTCTTTATAAATTGCACCCCTACCTAACCCAAACGAGATGTGGCAATTTGGTTATAATTTATTTATTCGTTCGATTCGATTCACTTTAAAGCGAATATGAGTTTGAAAAAATGGATTCATTTAATAAATGAGTCAATTCGAATTGATTTGTTTATTAAACAAAAACTCGAATACGAATTTAAGATCATTAATTCGTTTATTCGTTTAGGATTTGCTTTATTATTTTATTTTACTAGTTATTATTATTTTTCAGTTAAGATTCGAGAAATTATGGCTAATTACTATTGAAAAAATAATATTGTCGATATTTGATGAGTTATTAATTACGTATTTCATATGTATATATTTATGAAGAATTAATGTAAATAAATTATGATAATTTATGTTATTTACTATTAACATGATTAAACGAATATTCGTATTCGATTCGTTTAATAAACGACTCGAATACGAATCATAATATTATGATTCGATTAATAAACGAATCGAAGACAAATCTATCACATTTTGATTCGATTCGTTTAGGATTTAATACAAATTTAATTCATCAATTCGTTTTTGCACCCCTAACCCAAACGCCAAATAAAATATATTTCCTAAGACTTGAACTCATGGCCTCTTGCTCCCATTAGAAGAGTTAATTAGTTAACCAAACTATCATTTGAAGATTACACAATGTAAAGTGATTTTTTAAGTCCGTTATTTTATTTTCGTCTAGGTGACAGTTCGTTTATTATTTTTTTTCTGTTTAATGGATCGAGTAAAAAATCAATTAGATCATGGGCGAAACTATTTACGTTCTAAAAATTTTCTTTAAACATTCTATCACTACATACACGCATATGGTAAGTTCAAAAAATCAATTAGATCAAGAGTGAGGCTATTTGCTGTGCAGTATTTGCGACATAACAATTTTAGTATTAATTTTGATATTGTAAATATCTAAATTTGAGAGAGGTTTATTGATGAAAGTTGTAGATATACATATTAGTATGTAGAATTTTACACATTGTAATTTGGAGTTCGAATAAGTATTTGAAAATGGATAGTTTAACATCATCAATCTCTTATAAATGTAAAAGTTTTTTTTTTTTTGTTGAAACATCTCGGCAATGATAGTTGTTTTGAAGTTTATAATTTAAAAATTAAAAATTTGTATTTTTGTATGAACATTTTATATTTTTAGATATATATTTTTTAATTAAAAATAAAGGGGAAAAGGAAAAAAGAGAGATATATCATATATTAATAGAAAAGCTTACGTAAACACTAAAGAGATATGGCAGCCCAATTTGTTGATTCATCTGTCACGGAATACCAAATGGGGAGTTTGTTCGGGTTTCGTGTTGGCAAATTCCGTAACAAATTGTGTTACATTGAGTTGTAATGAGTCTTGAAGTGTTTGGGTGTGTTGCTGACTTGGCAGATGATTTTATCAGAGCAACGTTCGTGGCACGTTCGTGTATTCGTTCGAAAGCCTGTCGTTAGTGGCACGTTGACGTTCTTATCTTCATTCGAACAAAAGCTTCAAGAGACCAACTGTTCGAGGCACGTTCTACATCTCTTTCGAACGAACCTTTCCAGAGGCTTCACGTTCGAGTAGCATTTGTGGTTTCGTTCAAACGCCCTTTGCAAAATCCTTCGCGTTCGTGGCACGTTCTTTGCGCGTTCGAACGCAAATCACATCTTTTGTTTTCCTAATACGTTTTTAAAGCCGTTTTACCTCTCAGAAAACCCTACCTATAAAAGCAAACACACACCCTCATTACAAGGTTGGAAAACATTACCCTAAATATTATTGCTTTGAGTTTTCCATACCTTTGAAGATCTCTCACCCTTGAAGACTCAATCTTACATGTCTTCTTCCTTGTGAATGACTTTCTTGTTTCATCACCATCTACCCTCCAAACACAACCTGACTAATATCCTAAGCTTTTTGAGTTTGAAGGTTGAGATTGACATTCGAAGTTCTGTGGCATAGCTTTGCAGATTCAATTCACAAAGACTTCAGAGGTTCTGAAGAAAATCGTGGTGTGCGGGCTTGAGGAGTTCCTTGAGTTCTTGCAATCTAGAGGTATTATAGTCGGTGGAGTTGCCGTCATAGGTCTTTTACCATCGCTGTAAGTTTTTCTCTTAATAGTGGATTTAGGCTGGTAACCGAGATACTACAAAGACTTCAGAGGTTCTGAAGAAAATCATGGTGTGCGGGCTTGAGGAGTTCCTTGAGTTCTTGCAATCTAGAGGTATTAGAGTCGGTGGAGTTGCCGTCATAGGTCTTTTACCATCGCTGTAAGTTTTTCTCTTAATAGTGGATTTAGGCTGGTAACCGAGATACCCGAAGTGGTTTTTTACTCGCTCGAGTTTTCCACTTCGTCACCAAAATATTTATGTTGATTTTGTGTGATTGCTTTTAATATTCTGCATTATATTTTAATTGTTTGATATTGAGGTTGCTTGTTAGAAATCCATAGAATCAATAGTCAGAACTTGTCTTGATTTATTGTGTTAATTCCGCATAGGGTTATTGTATGGGTTTTAGGGGCTGAATCCGGTAACGCAGCGGAAGCTGTGGAAAATCAAATTTTCCGATTTCAAAACTTTTTCTCGGATTAATTAAATAAACATATTTATTTAATTATCCAATAATCAAATTATGAAATAAAATTCAATAATCATATTTAAGTGAATTTACCGAATTGCCATTACACTTGGTATTTTGTCCATTTTAGTCCGAAATTGATCCAATCAATTTTGAATGATTCTAAATCATTTCTAAGATGAACTTAGCATGTTCAAAACATCAAAACACCAAAAGCAACCAAATCCCCAAATTTTATCCATTTGGCCGAATGCCTCCCAAAGGTGGGCAATTTGTGCACTTTGTCATTTCATGCATCAAAACACATCAAGATGTAATCCAATGAACATGAAACTTTATATGAATCATATACACATCCAAATACACAACATATATGAAAATCCCCAAATTTGGAATTGGTCATGAACCCTAATTTTTCAATTTCTTCAAATTGGACAAATTAGACCAAATTGGTTAAATCAATTACTTCAATCATGTTTCTTCCATCCAATCAAAGTCTCAACACAATGAAACAACTCAAGATCAAATCTAGGTCATCTAAGAGTGGGTCAACAACTCTAGATTAGCAACAAGGTTTCCAAAACCTTAAAAGAACACTTATAACTACACTAGTCACAAGCTTTCTCCATTATACATGCTCTACAGTTTCACCAAACATTTATCCATCAAAAACACAAAGAATAAAGAATATAAAAACTCAAGAACATCACAAGATGTTGCCCACAACAAGAGGAACAAATTACTCTCTAATGGAAGGTTGGAAATACTTACTATTTTCCAAGCTTTTCTTGATTTTTCTTTCTTTTCTCTCTAGCATTCTTTGCCTTCCTTTAATGGAGTTTTTGGTTAAAGTGAATTAGGTTAAAAGCAAATGAAATGAAAAACAATATATACAAGCTTGGAAAAAGCCCTTGGCCGAAATTGGTAAGGCAAATTACAAGAATATTAATTTCATCTTCATTTGTCTTTCATTTGTTCAACTTGGTTAAATATCTAAAACAACTTTAAAGATATTTAATTTAGTCAACAAATGCAACTTAGAAAAATATAACTCTTATATTTTAAAGTGTCATGGCCGAAATTGATAAAGAATAAAGGAAAAAATATTTTCATTTTTCAAACAATTTTGAACAAATATCTTAAGAAGTCAAAATCAATTTGACAACCTTTTCCTTTAATGTAAAGTCAAACTTTTACACTTATAATCATTTCCTAACTTTATCATTTGGTGATATATTTATATTTTAATTATATTAATCATTTAACAATTAAATAATTAAATAATTAATTAAATACAAATATATCAAATATATGTATTATATTTACTTTAAATATCTCAAATACATATATTGATGATATATGTCAAATACATTTATTTGACCATTTATTAATGTGTATTCAATAACATCATATATTAAATACAAATACACATTAATTAGGAAATGACGGTTCGGCCCGTTCGCATGTATTTTTCGTTTAACGATTAAACGATTTATAAATAATCATCATTATTCATAAATGTTGCTCTAGTGCTCTAGGAGTATGTTTCATTATTGAGACTCTCTAGATTCAAGTATATCCGTCACGAAATCCAATTTCGTGTCCATAATCTATCCACCCGTAGATTATGACGATCACGGATAATCTCGCTGAATCATACAGGTCGAGGTCATTGCATACGTATAATCCCTCCATCACAGGTATCCAGATAATCCCAGAGATATAAATGTGAACGTCAAATCTCTATAGGTATTATCTTGTCGACGTATCTATTAGCAATCTCTAAATAACACTCGGAACTTACTTCCGATGTATACTGTGGCCACAGATTTAACAGACTGCTAATAATATATGGACTACCTATGCTCTGTATACAGAACTGACGGATCCTATCTTGACACACACAGGATATCCTGAGGATCGATCCACACCCAACGAACAGGCGGAGGTCTGATCTAAATAGATCGGTGACGTGACTGCCATCTAAGTGTGGAGGATGTCTCATACATCCACAGTGGTGTCTCAAGTCGAAGGACCACTATGCTACTCAACCCGAGAAGATTCTTATTGACGTTGGTGTACCATCCATTAAGAATCTTCGGTGAGCCGTTCAGTGTTTATCCACTATAAACACCTACACGTCTATACGAGTCTCCATAGACTCATGGTTCATTGGGATAAACCATCGGACCAAGTCTCGATATACGACATGTACTGGTCTCAACGGATTTGACTAACCGACCCGTGTTAGCAAATCTTGACCAGGAACTATGTTTGATAATATTCATATAGCAGTGACACTTCCCAATGTCAATTACAAACTAACTTTGTAACTGTGTACTACATTAAACATTATCGGGCATTTGTCTAATATATACATATCACTAAACCACATTTAGTTTCAATCTAATCGTAATTAGATCAAATACGTATATAAGAACAAGAGGTGCAACCATAAATAAGTAATATTATGAAATAAGGGGATGTTCGTATTCATGAATCAGACATAAATACGGTCCGGATTGGCGCTCTGAGCACCAACCCCAACAGTTAGAACCTTGGATAAATACGAACTTTCAATTAGTATCAGAGACTGAACTCGATCATTGACCCGTTTAGCTATGGAAAGAAGTCAATCACTTAATTGTCCTCCATTATTTGATAGGACAGAGTATTTACATTGGAAAGTTCGGGTGAGAGCGTTCCTAAAATCCTTAGATGAGTGTCTGGATGACAGTTGAGTACATATGGAAATCTCTCGTGGTTATAGTTGATAAGGTCTCTTCCCCTAAAGACAAACTGATATGGACCAATGATGATTTTGACGCTAGTAATAGGAACAACAGGGCAATTAATGCCATTCATGGTACTGTTTGCTCAACATAATTTAGGAGAATTTCCATGTTTGAAATAGTTAATGATGTTTGAGACATCATGTAGACTGTGCATGAGATAACACCGTCTGTTAAAAATAATAGACTCCAGGATTTTGCTATTAGGTTTGAAGTCGCCCAGATGAAAAATGATGAGACATTTGATGAGTTATATGTTGAGATTAATGATGTCGTTAACTCAAGCTTTAACCTAGGCGAGACTATTCCTACTAATAAGATAGTAAGGAAAATTCTTAGATCCTTTCCTGATAAGTTCCTACCGAAGATTACCGCCATCGAGGAAAGCAATGACCTCGATCAGCTTAAACTAAACGACATTGTAGGAAAGCTGCAGGTTTATGAGAAGAAGTTTACTGGCTATAGAAAACTCAAAACCATAGCGATGAAGACTACAAAGGAAGTTGCTCATGATCCGTCTAGCGATGATGATGATACCCTCATAGATAATGATTTGGCCATGTTTGCAAAGAAGTTTGAGAAGTTTCTTAAGCTAAAGAAGAATGGCCGTTACAATAATAGGGATATGGAATATGAGCCTAGAGAGAGTAGGCACAATAGGAATGAGTTTAGAGAGGATATATGTAGCAAACCTCGAGGCATCCAATGTCATGAGTGTGAAGGTAATGGACATATTTGATCTGAGTGCCCTATATACCTTAAGGCTAAAGGTAAGAGAGCCATGCTGGCCTCCCATAGTGATTCAGAAGGTGGCTATACTTCTGATGAGTCTCCTAAGAATAAGAGCAATTTTATGGCCTTTGCTGCTGGCGTGTCTGGTGAGAGAAAGGATAATGTTAGTGATGCTGATTCGGAATTCTCTCGCGATGAGTCTATAGATGAGGATAATCTTCAGGTAGCTTATGCTGAACTATTTAATGAGAGTCTAGCTATCAGAAATGAGAATATAGAGATCAATAAGAGGCTGAATGAAGTAGAGCTAGAAAAGAATGAAGCTCAAGCTTAGTTTGAACACAACCTTGTGATGATTGATGACCCCGAGAACAAGAATAGAGGTCTAGTTGATATAATTGAAACCTTATAAATTGAACTTGAAGATGCTAGAACCCAGTTGTCTGTATTTTCTAATGGGAATAAAAAAACTAGATCGCATTTTAGGGATTAACTTTGAGCCTAATTGCGATAAGGCGTCATCATCTAGAACTGTGTCTGTCTCTCCTAAACATGACTTAGACAAGAAGCATGTTGAGTGCAGTCATGTGATTCCTCATGATGTTCCTCGTTCTATGACCCAACCTCGATCTAGAGATGTTTTGGGTAAACCTCACTCTCATATGAGGTTTGTGTCTGCTTGCCATCACTGTGGCAAGGCAGGACACATTAGACCTAAGTTCTTTATGCTGAACAAACATAAAAAAAAAAGGCATAAGACCATGTCACGTAGATTTGACTCTTTAAATCTAGTATCTCAAGTTTTTGCACTAGTTAAACAGACACAATTCCTTAGTGAGAAACTTCATGTATTGACTAGGAATTCTCAAGTGGAAGAAATTCCTAAGAGAGTTTGGGTAAGGAAGCAAGATGACTTCCAATCTACTTCTGAATGTATTGATCCCCAAAGTCATGATGTGAGTGCACTTTGGTGTAACTCTGCTTAGAAGTTGCATTTTATTTCCCCATTACATATGTGTGTGCGTGTGTTTTTATATTTTTTACACGTCTAATTTTTACTGCATATGGGTGAGTGTGTTCTTCATTGTTATATATCCCTTGGTATATAGGATGGAAACCCGGCCATAAATTTCATAGCTGATTTCGAATAGAAGGTAGTGTGGATGCTGGAATTCGGCCGAGGTCCACAATCAGAATTTGTAAATTGGGGGCATTAGCGATCCTGCAAGACAAAGGTAGAATGAGCGGGAGTAGACTACCCACCGGTGTGGTGGGTGCCGGGGGCACTCCGACGCTCAAGTCAGTAGTATGAAATGAGCAATAAATGTGTAAAATGTGAAAGCAAAGCTTACTATTACCATGACCTTCTTTGGGTGGCCGTGAGGGCGGAATGAAGTGTTTAAGAAATGTGAAGCTCTGAGAGCTTGTGTCAGAGAGCAGAAGCTGTAAGAGAGAAGTCAGGCTTGCTTCCCCTTCTCTCGTATTTCGTTCCCATTTATAGTTGAAGGTGAGTGACTTTTATAGCTGGCATAAGTCCCACAATGTGCTAAGATATCTTTATTTAGTGATCAAAGTGGAGCAGTATGATTATGTTTAGGGTAAGTGGGAAATGTTTGGTACAGATTTGTCTTTATGTATGAATCATTTATTCGCAAGTGGAATAAGGGTTTTGTTGGGCTTTACCTTGGGCTTTCCGATATTCAGCATCTCTGTCTATGGGCCTTATCTGACATTGGTTTCGAATGGAAAGACAGTTTTGCCCATGGCCCAAATTTGGCACGTACAGTTTGTCCCCTACTCTCTAAGTCAAGAAGTCCTTGACTTGGAGAGTATTTCAATATATGTCGAATAGAACAAGATGTAAGAGTACCAGTCAAGAATGTACTAGTTCATGTTTCATACGACAGAATGAATTCAATGCATGGTTTATGAGTAGTCCAAGTCTTCAACTTGGCTTGACACAAGCCATGGGGAATGTCCCCAGTCGACTGAACCATAATACGGTTCAGGAGTATATTCCATACGATAAGTGTAAACTGGACAGAGGAAGTCCGGGTCTTCAACTTGACTCGGCATGATTCGTGGGGAATGTTCCCAATCGACTGAACCTGACGATGGTCAGGATTATGCTTTGACTCGACATGAGTCCAGGGGAATGTCCCTTGTCGACTGAACCAAACGGTGGTTCAGGAGTTTACTTGACTCGACAAGAGTCCAGGGGAATGTCCCTTGTCGACTGAACCAAACGGTGGTTCAGGAGTTTACCTGACTCGACATGAGTCCAGGGGAATGTCCCTTGTCGACTGAACCTGACGATGGTCAGGATTATGCTTTGACTCGACATGAGTCCAGGGGAATGTCCCTTGTCGACTGAACCAAACGGTGGTTCAGGAGTTTACTTGACTCGACATGAGTCCAGGGGAATGTCCCTTGTCGACTGAACCGAATGTAGGTTCAGGAGTTTTACTTGACTCGACATGAGTCAGGGGAATGTCCCTTGGTCGACTGAACCGAATGTAGGTTCAGGAGTTACACTTGACTCGACAAGAGTCATGGGGAATTGTCCCTAGTCGACTGAACCATAAGACGAAGGTCAGGATAATCTCCATACTACTGGCCAAGGACCAGATGAGTCTTCAAATTTTTATAGACCAGATGAAGGTCATATGTTGATTCTTTATGATCCATGGGGGATGTCCCCAGTCGACTGATCCAGATGAATGTCAGGATAATCAATTGACTCTTTATGAGCCATGGGAGATGTCCCCAGTCGACTGATTCAGATGATGATCAGGATAATCAATTGACTCTTTCTGAGCCATGAGGGATGTCCCCAGTCGACTGATCCAGATGAATGTCAGGATAATCCCCATACTACGGGTCAAAGGACCAGGGGAATCTATAATGTCGTCTGACCAGATGAAGGCCAGGTCTTCAACTTGACTCTACATGAGCCAATGGGGAATGTTCCCAGTCGACTGAACCAGATGAAGGTCAGGATATCTCCATAGTACTGGTCAAGGACCAGAGGAGTCTTCAAATTATTCTAGACCAGTTGAAGGTCATATGTTGACTCTTTATGATCCATGGGGGATGTCCCCAGTCGACTGATCCAGATGAATGTCAGGATAATCAATTGACTCTTTATGAGCCATGGGAGATGTCCCCAGTCGACTGATTCAGATGATGATCAGGATAATCAATTGACTCTTTCTGAGCCATGGGGGATGTCCCCAGTAGACTGATCCAGATGAATGTCAGGATAATCAATTGACTCTTTATGAGCCATGGGGGATGTCCCCAGTCGACTGAACCATAAGACGAAGGTCAGGATAATCTCCATACTACTGGCCAAGGACCAGAGGAGTCTTCAAATTTTTATAGACCAGATGAAGGTCATATGTTGACTCTTTATGAGCCATGGGTTATCTTTTACTCTACTAGACCTGAAGAAGGTCCATGGAGCTATGAATGTCAGGAGACTACGGTCGAATGAACATGTAGTATGGACTTGATGACTGTATATCAAGGTCATCACTTACTATACTAGACCTGAAGAAGGTCCATGAGACTACAATAGATAAACTTGATGAAAGCCATCAATGTCACTGCCATTCTACGAGACTACTGTCGAATGGAGTTGGTCGAATGGACCTGATGAGGTCAAAGGTCATCACTCACTATACTAGACCTGAAGAAGGTCCATGAGACTACAATAGATAAACTTGATGAAAGCCATCAATGTCACTGCCATTCTACGAGACTACTGTCGAATGGAGTTGGTCGAATGGACCTGATGAAGGTCAAAGGTCATCACTCACTATACTAGACCTGAAGAAGGTCCATGAGACTACAATAGATAAACTTGATGAAAGCCATCAATGTCACTGCCATTCTACGAGACTACTGTCGAATGGAGTTGGTCAAATGGACTTGATGGAAGTCCAAGGAGCTACGGTCGAATGAACCAGATGACGGTCCATGTGAATCTTCATTCTACCTCTCCATGAGACTACGGTTGAATGAACATGTAGTATGGACTTGATGACTGTATATCAAGGTCATCACTTACTACACTAGACCTGAAGAAGGTCTATGATGCTACAATGGAATGAAATTGATGAAATTCATCACTCCTCACTCTTCTACTGTCGACTGGACTTGTCAAATGGACTTGATGGAAGTCCAAGGAGCTATGGTCGAATGAACCTGATGAAGGTCCATGTGAATCCTCATTGTACATCTCCATGAGACTACGGTTGAATGAACATGTAGTATGGACTTGATGATTGTATATCAAGGTCATCACTTACTACACTAGACCCGAAGAAGGTCTATGATGCTACAATGGAATGAAATTGATGAAATTCATCACTCCTCACTCTTCTATGAGACTATTGTCGACTGGACTCGTCGAATGGACTTGATGGAAGTCCAATGAGGTCATAACTATCATAGACTTGATGAAGGTCCATGAGACAATGGTAGAATGAACTTGAAGAATATCTATCAAGGCCATTACACTTCACACTTCTGTGATACTACTGTCGAATGAACCTAATGAAGGTCAAAGAGAATCTTCATTCTACTGGACTTGATGATGGTCATGAGACTACGGTCGAATGAACCTGATGAAGGTTCATGGGTCTTTTCCAATACTTTCTAGAGTTTATGGAAGTCTATCCATAAAGTATATAATGGATGATAATCTTCATACTACGTATGGAAATGATTACCCTAATATGTAGTATGGAAGAAATTGATGCTTATCGATGTCATTACTAATTATACAATACTTGAATTAGTTCAATGATACTACAATAGAATTAACTTTGATGAAAGTCACATGGAATTTC